>VDFB02041449.1:128084-156655 GCA_007258455.2 Sequoia sempervirens
AGAGGGAGAGGGGGTAGAATAGAGAGACTTGAGAGAGAGGGAGTGGGATAGAGATAGAGTGTATATAGATAGAGGGTATATAGGGTTAATGGTAGAGGGTAAAAGGTTTAAAGGTTTAAGGTTTAAGGGTTAAGTGTTTAGGGTTTATGGTTTAGGGTTAAGGGTAGAGGGAGAGATATAGAGGGAGTGAGTGAGAGAGAGAGACTTGAGAGAGGGAGAGAGGGTAGAGAGAGAGAGATGGTTAAGGGTAGAGGGTATAGGGTTTAAGGGTTGAGGGTAAAGGGGAAAGAAATAGAGGGAGTGACTGAGAGAGGGAGGTGGAGGGAGGGAGAGAGATATGCAGGAAAATGGTAGAGGAGGATGGAAGGAAAGTGGTTTAGGTTAGGTTGGCAGAGGGAGAGATATGGGAGGGAGAGAATGGAGAGGGAGAAGGCTTAGAGAGAGAGTGAGGATAGAGGGTGAAGGGAAGGTAGAGGGGAGAGATAGAGGAAATGGAAAGACAGTGGAGGAGGGTGGAGAGAGATAGAGGTAGAGGAGAGAGATAGGGAGTGGACAGGACGGAGAGAGAGAGGGGGGAAAGAGATAATATATATATATATATATAAAGAAGAAAGGAATATGGAAATATAATATATTATATATTAAATACATAATTCAGTAAGAAATTATCATAAATTGTATATTATATATTACATTATAAACTATATTGTATATTATATATTAAATTATAAACTTTATTTCATTTTTTAAATCATATATTATAAATTGTATAACATTTTTTAAACTCATATCTAAAACATATCGGATATCGGATTCAAATTGGGACTTGGATATCAAATTTGAATCGGATATATGATATGTCTAACACAAAATTTAATGCCTAGGGATTAGCCTCGGGCTTTCTTTGGAATTTGGTTCGGAACTGCCAATCCTAAGAAGTCAACACAAAAAATGTGTTTAATAGCTTACCTTACTTTTCCAGACTTTGCCCATGTGGCTAACGACTTTTTTTTAACTCAAAATTGATGAAACGAAAAGGGTTTGTAAAGGAGCTTCTCAACTTTCCACCAATATAAATTATACTTTACTTTGAATCTAATAAATAATTATTATTCATTTTCTATTAGAATTATGACTAAAGTCCCTGATTGATAGGCTAATTGAAAACATATATAACTTTCAAACGGTATCACATTTTTTTAATCTAAAACATGCCACATTCTATGCTTCGATTCCATGGGATTAAAGAAAATGAATTTCATGAAGTTTTGACCAAGTTAAGGTGGTCGACATACAAGTTTTTATATTTTTTTAAAGTTGTAATAAAAAAATCATAATTAATTATTTACTTGGAAAAAAATTACAAAAAATATGCATCACATTCGGACATGAGTCCTCTACTTATATCTAAAATCTTATAAAAAAATATTATCATTTTATTATGGTTAGGGTGGTCAGACAAACACCTACTTCTTATTTTTCCCTGAAATTTAAGTACTACTGCATTGAAATTTCAATTTTTCACCAAATAGATTTTTTTTTTAAATAAACCTAGTAGTTTAGAAACTACTGTGTGTAGTGTTATTTTTACTATAATAAATGATGCAACACAGAAAGAAAAAGGAAGAAAACAACACTTCAACACCTCAAGAATGGGCTACATTGAACTCAAACAAAGAAAGATGAAAAACCAAATTTATACCTTGTATGAGTTGATCTCCTTGGTTGGCCCTTTGATAGTTGATGAATGTGTGCTCCTTGATGGAAAATAGACTAAACATGGATGCAAAATGATCTAGATTAGATGATGAATGCAATGAGTCATTTGGGTATTTTGATAGATGAATGCAAATGCAAGTGATAAGAGCTTTAAGCATGCAAGAATGGAGGATGTGAGAACATGAAAATTGGAGAACTTGAGCTTGAATTGCAAATGTGATGAATGCATAATCTAAATGAATGAAAGAAAATCTTCCATTTTAAGGGAAGCCTCTCTAGAGAATTCAATGGTCAGGATTTTTCCAACATGGGCAAGATGAAGGGTTGTGGTGAGTTGAGAACTCACAAGCCCTCATATCTTGCCATGTGGAGGAGGATGTGTCACAAGGAAAAGTGAGTTTGAAAAGGGACATGTGAGGTGGAGGTACTTGCAAGTACCTTGGGATAAGAGTGATGGTGACAAGTGATGGATTTTAGAAAGTACTCTCTTATCATCATGAGGAAAAAAGAGGTTGTTGGAGGAATAAATGTGAATTTTAAATTCACATGATTGAAAGTGAAAAGTGGTTGGGAGAAGAAATGTGAATTTTAAAATTCACATGATTGGAATTGCCTAAATGATAAGTCAAGGTCTTCATAAAAGAAGTCATTGTCCCATGTGATTGATGTGACATCTCAATGGTCCACATGGGGAAGAGGAGAGCTTTAGAGGAATAAAAGTGAATTTTAAATTCACATGGGGAAGAGGTCTTGGCTAAATGATGAAATTAATGATGAAGGTTGACTTAGAGGACATACCAAAGATGGCATGTGATTATATTAAAGTTGTGAAAACATGTGATTAAGAAGATTAATGAGGGATTAGAGGCAAGTGGCTAAATATGAAGGATGTGCCATTAATCTTGATTAAGGGTGTGCACATCTTGATCATGGATTAATTAAGCTAATCCAGATTAGCATAGGATTATGGAGGATGTGACAAGGAGAGAGAAAAAGAGGATTTTAAAATTAATTTAAGTTCAAAAAGGCTAAATAACTAAATTAAACAAATTGATATATTTATTTAATTTAGAGAAGAAAATAAAAGGTAAAGTATTTAATTACTAAATTAAATACTTTAGAAACCTTAGGCAAAAGGTGAAATATTAATTAAATAAATCATTTAATTAATATTGATGAAATATGAAATAGACGAATAAAGGAGACAAATTTGACCATGTGGGAGTGGTCAAATTTGGATGTCTACATTTTTCCCTTCTTTGAGATGGTGTTATAAAGTAGCATCATTTCAAAGAAGATTAAAAGATAGCACCAGGAAGAAGATGATTAGATTGGAAAAGATGCCGCAGTCATTCAAAAGAGTGACTAGGAAGAAAGATGATGGGAGTGAAGATGGAGATTAAGGATTGAGGATGTCCCCTCGAGAGGATATGCAGGTTCAAGAGAAAATGGGTGTGGTCTCAAAATGGATGAGATGATGAAAGGGAAGATGAGGAAGATGATGCAAAGTGATGGACGATGATAAGCGATAGGAGATGGGGAAACACAAATGGATTTAAGGACAAGGGTGATGTTGCAGTCAAGCTACAAACCAAAATGGGTGGATGATGGATGGAGTGTTGTTGATGAGGGAATGATATATCCTAAAACAACACGAGGATAGTGAAGGATACATCCCGATGATGATGATGATGATGAAAGTGTTGTTGGTGAGGGAAGGATACATCCCAGAACAACACCAAGGATAGGGAAGGATACATCCTGATGATGATTGGATCAAGGCTTGTAGCAAGGCTGGGAACAGGACCAAGGATGTGATTAGATTATTTGTGCTAGATTGAATGGATAAGGATTGGATTGAGATGTGAGATAGTTGAAAAGAATAAAACCAATGGAGGAAAAGATGCTTAGAATAACCAATTGATATTATTCTAAGAAGATTGAAGAGATGATGATGTGATGAGGGCACTTAGAATAACCAATCTATATTACTCTAAGAATATTGAAAAGAGGATGAAATGATGAGGATTGATGAAAAGATGGATGAGAATAGATGGAGGATACATGTAATGCACTAGAATGGCAAAATGAAATGCAATCCTAACGCGATTTTCCATTTTTGGAGCATTGATTTTTGCTATAGCATAAGACACCAGATGCAAGGGTATATGTAACCAAGGTGGATTATGTCCAATGCATAAAACAAATGCAATAGATAAGAAGGCTATTCCAACACCCCAAAGTCATGAAGACCTTGGTTGGGCCAAGCATTGGAATAACCACAAGCACAAGAGGATTCCCCAACGTAACACAAGATCATAGGGATCTTGGTGGGTACAATGCGGGACAACCAGGAAGACAACAAAAAATAAAAGATCAAGATATGCCTCTATGCTTACTAGTCAAAGCACACCATGATATGATGGATCAAGGCAATCATGACAAGGCATGATAGGGAGCTCAAATGATAAACAAAATCCACAAGCATCAAAAGATCAGAATCAATTTCAAACGTCCTTTTTTAGAGGATCAAGGGGATGGATGGGATTGATGGGGTCTGTTAGGAAGGATACATCTTGTTGAGACCAAAGATGGATACTAAACTAAAAGATCGATATGACACAACATATGAAAAATTGATTGGAACTCATGATACTGGTGGATCTTGCTTGTTAAGAACCAGCTAGATAAGGGCATAGCTTGATGACACAACACAAGGCACGAGACACAAGACACAAAACTGATGCACCCTAAAGACCTAGGGGCTCGGGGGCCGATCAAATATTAACCTTTCCTACATGAAAGCGCAGATCCCTCGTAGTTCGATAAAAGGATGACAACTAACCATGGATAAAAGCAAGAAGAGGATGATGGAGGCCTCGATGGATGACAAGACCAGATGAACAAAAGCAAAGCCCTGGGGGTAGATCAAATGATCGACCTTGCCTACATGAAAGCACAGGGGCAATGTAGTTCGATGAAAGACCAAAGACAAACAATGGACAAGGTATGATGAGATGACCATGGTAAGTGGATAAAATGATGGGACCAATACGATTAGACAAGATAGACCTAGTGGATAAGATAGGATGACAGTGATCGCACGAAGCTTAGGGATGGGATAGTCATCCAAATCAACAAAAGATGAATTGGGAGGATGATATGATGGAGAGATGAGTGATGAGTGATGAGAAGTGATAGGACATTAGAAAGATGTGCAAAAGAAGTGGGAGTGATGATGATGACATAGATGGAATTGGATTGCATGGGGGGGAAGCCTATAGCTAGATACCAATGACAAGGGATTAGGAGATGGGATGAGGATAGAGATGAATAGATAAGGAGATAAGTGTGGGGAGATGAAAAGGATTGGTATGAGGGATGGATAGGAAAATAAGGATGGGAATATGGAAGGGATTGTTTGGATCGATGAATGATGCTTCCAAGGACTATGTCAGAAAGGAAGATGTCCCACTCTAGATATGTCATGTATAATGAGGTAGGAGGTATGGAAGATAGAAGGATGGGCAAATAAGGGAGAGATGGATATGGATAGGATGTATGGATAAAGAAGGGAGATTAATGGTAGCATGATGGGTGGACAAGGAAGATAGATGGATGTGAATAATGATTAGGATAGTGTATGGATGAGGGGAATGTATGCCAAGATGTGCCAAAGAATTTTTATATGTTTTCCCCTATCTATATCAAGATCACAAGGAGGATGGAGGGATTGGGATAAACAGGATATGACAAGCAGAATGTGTAAGATAGGTTAGATTGAGGAGATGAGTGAAGGGGATGCAATTGCCCCCAAGTGCGAAAGTAAGCTGAATGGGGGATTTACACATGACACCTATTTTCCAAGTTTTCATCATGGTACATATCCAAGGTGCTTGTTTGCCAAGTTTTCACCATTGGACGGATTTTTTTTCTCCTTACTTTTTACTTCTTCTTTTTTTATTTGTTTTTTTTTTTTTTGTGACTTTTGGGATGTTTGGATAGTATGCAGATGGAGATGGATAAGGATAGGGATGTGGATAAGTGGATTTAGAAGACATGTGATAAGGAGATGGATGAAGGACTCAAGCATCAAATTCCATACGAGGTATTAAGAGCCCATGTTTGAAGTGACGATTGGATGTTGGTACAACCTTATTAGGATAAATGAATTATGCAAGAGAATGGATTAAAGGGATTTGATGGGGGAGATATGGCAGATGATGGATGGGATGTTGGAAAGTGTATGGATGGAATGATGGGGTAGGCGTGTGATGGGGAAATTTTTTCAAGACCAACATTGGCACATATGGTGGTGGATGTGAAAGGATAGGAGGATTAGTGGATGGATGATGTGAAGATAATGGAGGGGATGGGATAGTGAATTTTGGGACATAAGTACCCAAAATAGATTTAGGAAATGGATGGGATGTATGATTAGCGTTTGGATTAGCAACTTTAAATTTCGTTACAAATTTTTCATTTGAAGGTGTTGTATCTTTTTTCTTTGGGAACCACATGGTCTTGATCTTTGCTTTGGTGGGCCTTTGTGGCCGATGGGTTTGATTTGGATTTTGGATTTTATTTTTCTTTTCATCAACATGCCTTTTAGAGGGGACATGAGTGGATTTAGATTCATGTGGATGTTTAGATTTATGCATTTTTACTTTGGCATCCAAAGTGCTTTTAACAACAATGGGATGGGTTTGAGGAGATGGATGATGTGGAGTGATGGAGGTTGTATTTTGGTGATGATATGTGGATGGAGGATGTGTAGGTATGTGCTTTTGTTGATCCTGATTAGGGAATATGAGAGTGGAATGTTTATGTTGGGTGACACAAATAGGTGATTGGGGGATAAAAGGATGAACACGATGAGATGGAGGAGGTGATTTTGGCATATAAGGGCCCAAAATGGACTTAGTAGCTGGAGGATGTGTGATGGTGGATGGAGGGACATAAGGACCCAAAATAGGAGTAGATGAAGGATGGGAAATGGTGGATGGAGGGACATAAGGACCCAAAATGGATTTGGAAGATGAAGGAGGAATATGGATAGTTGTTTTGAGGTGATATGATGGAGGGGGTATAGCAGAAAATGGCTTGGTGGAATGATGGGAAGATCCTATTATGCTTTTTGAGGAGGCTCATTGAGGACGGATAGAGGTTGTACCAACATTTTTGGATTGCGAGTCTTGAGAGATATATCCAAGACCTTGTGTACCCATGTTTTCTTTGACATGGATGGGCTCCATAATACCTTGCTCATGAAGGCCTAAACCTTTTCCTTGATAGTTCATGCTCTTGCGCATCCACTCTATGGTAGGATGCTTTTTATTTTGGAAGAATGATGTGAGTCCATTATTAGGTGGAGGAGGAGGGGTGGCATATATGCTCAGTTCCTCGTCTGCAAGGAAACCACCATGGATGAATGTAAGAGTACCGAGGGAATATAAAAGTGGTGTGGGGATAGTAGGATTAGGCAGCAATGGAGGATCATGACATAAAGATGATGGGATAAAAACCTCTTGATCAGGAGTGAGTGGTAAGGGATCAGGAAACGAATTAGGGGATATGAAAGGATCTGGATTTGTGGCAATAGGCGATAAGGGCTCATGAGATAGAGCGGTTGGATCTTGAGCATCCAAGGGATCATGGGATGGAAAGGATGGGGGACTATGATCTTGAGGTGGACTGGATGAGATGGTAGGATCTTGATGTGGAGAGGGGATATGGTATGCTTTGGATCAATCTCTTGGCATGACTCATCATGTGTGAGTGGCATGATGATGGAATGTTGGAGGGACTCCTCAAGTGGGGGAGATGGAACAATGGGGGATTCATGAAGTTCATGGGAATGGATTTTGATGATACTAGGAGTGGGAGAAGTGGATTAGATTTGAGTGTCTTCGTCGGGTTGGGTGGATCTAGGAGTAGAAGATGGTGGTTGGGTTTGGTTATTGTTGATGGGTTCGATGACTCTTAGAGTGGGAAATGGGGGTTCAATGGATTCAATGGGTGTGATGGTTTTAGCTGTTTGGGTGGTGCTAGGGGTGGTAACATCAATGATAGGTGTGGTACAGAGAAGGGTCCCATCACTATTGACCGTGGATGATGGATTGGGATGGCATGGTTCCATGACTTCAAGGTGTGGAGTTGGGGATGTATTCTTTGTCATAAGTCCTTGGAGAACTTCTGGAGTGAGAATCATGCATATTCTAGGCTTAGCTGGGGTGGTGGGAATAGACAAAGGATTAGGGACTGGTGGAGGATTAGGATTATGGATTGGTTGACTAGGATTAGATGGAGGAATGGGATTAGATGGAAGACTAAGAGTAGGTGGAGGATTAGGATCTATGGGGGGATCAAGATTAGATGGAGGGTTAAGGTAGGAATATTGTGATAGCGGATTAGAATAGGAAGACATGGATGGTGGATTGATGTTAGTAGAAGTAGATGGGGAATTAAGATAGGAATATTGGGACGATGGATTAGGACAAGAGGATATGGGTGGTGGATTGTAATAAAGGTATTGGGGTGGTGGATTAGGATGGGAAGATTGAGATGGAGGATTGAGATAGGAGGACATGGATGGTGGATTAGGATAGGAAGATGAAGATGTTGGATTAGGATAGATTGATGGGGGGTAGGATTAAGATATGTTGGATTAGGATGGGTAGACTGGTAAGGAGGATTAGGATAGGGGGACATGGATGGGGGATTGTAATAGGAGTATTGGGATGATAGATTAGGATGGGAAGACTGAGATAGTGGATTAGGATATGAATATTGGGATGATGGATTGGGATAGGAGAATGTGGATGTTGGATAAGAGAAAGATGTAGATGAAGAATATGATGAATATGCAGATGGGGAAGATATGGGATATCCTTTGTCAAAGGTAGCATAAGGAGTGTTACTAGGCGTGGATGAAGACGTAAAGAATAGCTAAGAGTGGTGATTGAATTTTGGAAAGTGGTTGGGGAAATCTTACTAGAAATGATAGCATCGAGGGGATCTATGTCATATACTTCTTGATCAACAAGACTCTCGTTATCATCGTCAACATAATTAGGGTTTCCCTTGACTACTATTTTTTGTTGCATTGATGGAGGATAAGGATTCATGGTGGATACAGATTGAAAAGATGTGAATAGACAATTAGAAGGAAAGAAAAGGTGATGAAAGGATAAATATGATGCATGTGAAGAAGATGGAAGAAAGGGATCTTAAAATTTGTTTTGATACCCAAAGATCTTGGATGGTAATGGACTAAAGCCCAAAAAGGGATTTAGGTCAAGCTTAGATTGGGATTGGATTAAAGCTCAAATTAGGATTGGATTGAAGCTCAAATTATGACAATTGGATGGGGATGTGATTGATTCTAAACCAAGTTCAGAGGTTCGATGGGATTGGATTACCACAAGATGATTACGACCCTCAATCTACCTCAAGATGGAAGTAGATTGATTGGGTGATCGGATAGGGATGTGGTTGGATTAGATTGGATAAGGTCAATTGATGAAATGATTGAGATGATCAAATGATGGATCAGATAGGATGATGAAAGGGATTCTAAACCAAGTTCAAAGATTACCCTAGGTGACTTAGGGTGCTAATTGATTGGATTAATGGATAGATAGATGATTGCGGCACCGAACCCACCTTGAGATTGAAAGTGGGTTGATTGGACCAAATGATAATTGATTGACTTAGGACAGATGACAATCCTAAGAAGATGTTGTAGGATGATGATTTATTTTAGGCACCTAGGTCAATTTGGATAATAACTTCAAATGAAATTTAGATGATTTGGATCAAGAGAATGATGAGGGATATGTAACCTAGAGATGCTTTCGGGGCAGGTGCATGAAGTTGGGTTACACTTTTGTGACCAATTCCAAAAAAAATTGAAAATGACATAACACAAGCGCGTTATAACACACTTGTGTTATGTCATTTTAAAAGCAAAAAAAAAAATAGAAAGTGATTCATTTTCTGTTGTCTGTTTTTCTGCTCTACTCGTGGCCAAAAACCCTCATTTTTGCACTCACATTCTAAGAGGAGGCATTCTACAAAATTCATCAACAACAGTTGCTTTTTCTTTGCAAAGATGGTGCCACAATGACAAAGAGTTGCAGGAGGTAAGTATTGTTTGATATTTGTTTTGAATTTCTTAGTTTCAAGTTGATTTTGTTTGTTTTAAGTTAGATTTGATTATTTTTTTTAAATTTGTAGGAGATGAAAATGATCTGCAAATCCTTAAAATCCTCAACAAAATCAACCTCCCTCACCAATCACTCAACACCCTCCTAGTACTCAAAAAAAATTGAGTTAAATTGAGAACAACAAAAAACAAATTGAGGATTTTATCAGTAGGTTGAGTGATCCAAATGCTTCAACCATAGAAAGAATGACCCTAGAAAATTCAATAAAAGAGATGTTAAAAAATGTAGATTCAATTACCCAACAAATAACTGGATGGTAAGATAGGAGGCAGGCAATTAGGGAATATTATACAGATAAACTATCATATAAACAAGTAAAATATTTAAAATTTACTAAAGGTGATTTGTGCTCTTTATTCACTGACCCTAGAACACATCAAAATATTAGCCTCAATGCGAAGAGGTTTCCTATTCATTGGTGCTTGGTCTTTGATTACCCATCATATTGGGTAATCTATTTTTATGATAGGTGGTACTTGGTCTTTGATTACCCATCGTATTGGGTAATCTATTTTTATGATAGGTGGTACTTGGTCTTTGATTACCCATCGTGCAACAATTGTAAAGTCCCCCAATATTTTCTTAGGAAACTATACAGTTAGTTCGTATTGAACCAAATCCCAAATTATTTTGATATGAGGGATTTCCATGGGAGAGGTGGGGGGTCGGCTCAGGATAGGCTTGATGCACATCTGAATCCTATGCAGCAAGGGAGATGACCTCTCACTAGGCCACCTTGTGAGCACATTGTTATGCCTGTCATTGCGAAGGAGAGTGCCGATGTAGAGACATTGCAGACAATCAACACTTTGACCCGAAGTGTCATCCATCATACTAGCCCTATTGTACAGTGCCATCCAGAGGAGTCTTCGTGTGGTGGCCTTCGAACCCATGTGTGTCAATCTTGGGGGGTGACTTGTTCATATGACCCCACCAAAACTCAGGAGGCTACTATGCAGGATTCGTATGCATCTACGGGGATGGAGAGGACGGCTGACATTTTGCATTATGCATATGGCATTGATAGTTAGGTAAAATTCAGCATGTTCATTGAATTTAATTTATTAAATTTTGATTTTGAAATGCAATATTAACTAATTTAGTTTTATTATTTTAATAAAATTGCAGGGTCACAATGTTGAGACTAGATACACCGGTGCTCCACCTACTTATTTTTGTAGTACACCTATCAGTGGGGTATGTAACAAGTAAACAATTATAAATTTATTACATGTTAATAGCATTGTTTTATGAATGGTATTTTAATATGTGATTTTGGATGTTGAATAGGCTAATATTGGAGGTTTCAAGCAAACACCTCCTAGTGCCAATGGATTTACTCAAACGTACATGGAGGTAATAGAATAAAGAGAACTTAGCTAATGAATTCTGCTTAAAAGATTTGTGTAGTTTATATTCATATTGTTGGTTACATTGCATTACACATCATTCAAACTCAAAGCATTACTTCAAATTCCATAACTAATAACTAGATGTTGATAGATGACAAAATTTCAACTATACAATATAGTTGTTTAAAAAGTCAACATAAGTAGCATGATGCAATTACTTCACATGGAGGCATGTGCTTGCAAAGGTGCACCAACATGACAAACTATGGATGCTTGGAAAAAATATATGAAACCATAATAATAAGCAATAGCATAGACAAGGAAGTTAGTGATGTAGAGCATCATATCAAAACACTCAATCATTAGGGTATATATGACCCAATTGAATTAGGAGAAGATCAAATTGAATAAGCAACTAAATTTTTTTCTCTTTTCATCAAAAATTACATTGTTTCATTTACAAACCACAAGGCAACAACATGCCAACTCATTTCAATAATTCTTATCATCTCAAGCTTCAAACATCTTATCTATCAACAAAAATGATTGATCCATGCACAAGAAACCTAATTAGAGTCACTAAACAATCCACTCTTTCATCATTCACCAAGGCACCCTTCCACTCAATTTGCTTTACCTAGGAAAAATAACCAAAAACCAATATTTCATGTTACAAACTATATCCATCAGATCCTAACACACCTTTTTCATCATCAATTTATCTAAATTCAAAGCAAAAACCTGATAAAGAGCTCTGAATCTTTCAATTCCTTAAACAACTCACCAAATTTTCACTTTTACCAACTAGTTCCTCAAGACCAAGATACTACAATCAACCATTTACACCTCAATGATTTCATATGACTTCCAAGACATTACTCACATCATTTATTTGACTGAAAAAAACCTGGTTCATATCCACATAATACTGATTTATCAAATTCATAAGTTCTTATGTAGTCAAATTACCATTTCCACCTAGGGACATATTGCTACAACATATCAAATCATCATGTTTGGCCTCAAGGCCTTCACCAAACCATTCACAGACCTTTGATATCTTCACATTGATGGTTCTATGCCAAAATAAACATTTAAATCTCTGTATTTACAGAATTACACACTTTTACAGTCTTACCACCATTTTGCTTGTAGGTCACATATCCCTTAATCGAGTGATTCCTTTCCATTCACTTTGTATATCCACATTCCCAATGTACATTCAAGAGTCTTTTCTAACACATCATAACATATCAAAATTTCTCAGTAGCTTGTCATAAAGAAATTACCAGATTCTTGAATTGTTCGCTAGAAAGGGCTACTAATTTAGGCCTAAATTACAAATAAAGTGCTCATATTTTATCACAAAAATACCAAAGGACTAAAAATAGTCATTCATCATGTAATAAAACTAAAGAATCAAACATTTTTAGTGACAAAAAGGCTCCATAAATCATTGTTCCAAAAAACCCCTATTCTATGCACAAATCAAGCCCTACAAAGGAGGGTTTATTGCATAAGGTACTTACAAACCTTAAATAATCCTTACACCACCACAAACACCATGGAAATAGCCTACATAAGCTTTAGAAACTCACCACCCACCTTCATGCATGTTTTTGCATTGAACACTACCCTGAAACCATGCTTTCCATGAAGGAAACTTTGTATTTCCTATACGATTCAACAACCAATCTAAGATTTCTTGATTTCCCTATTCCCATACACTCAAAAATTGCTTAAAACATTCTAAAAACCTTCTATACATTCCATTCCACCAATCTCCTAAATCTACATTGGTGGGATGGTGAATTCAAGCCTTAAATGACCCTCAAAACGCTTGAATGGTTAATCTGACAGACCACAAAAACCTTGGCTTTTAAATTTGATGGTAACTCTTCAAAACATCACTAGATGATTGTTAACACCTTGCATAAAGTGGACAAACAAATATATAGCCCGTGCAAGAACTGAATTCAAGAATGAAACACAGTGAAAACAAGAACATGGAACTTTATTTATTGAAAATGATTCAAGAATACAAAATATGTTCTTCTACCTGCCTTTTACATGCTTTTATATATATTCCCAATCAGATAACTGCATTTTGAATCTCCCTCATCGAGTGAAACTACCTAAACTGCCTTGTGACTTTTAATATTCCATGCTTCTTTGCCTTTTTACAATTTTTCCCATCTTTAGAAACATTTGGAAATCTATTTTTTTGTGACCACCTAAGGACCTTAAATACAATGAAGTAGGTCTTTATATGACCTTTACATGAATTTACAAATGGGCATTCAATCTAGACAAAAAAATTCCTATGAGAGGAAATTACTAGTAACCTAGGTGCTCCTGCACCAGTTAGTAGTTTGAAAAAATGCCTCGAAGAAATGTGGTCTCATGCCATTCCATCACCACATGAGACCACATTTCTTCGAGGCATTTGTTCAAACTTCTCACCACCTTTCCTATGATACCACATTTTTCATACATGTTCACCAAAGCATTTTATTAAACTACTCACTTCCTTGCAGTTGTTGTTATGGCTAAAAGCCTAAAATAGACCTAATTTCCAACAAACTATATGGATGCTAGGAAAAATATCTATCAAAGCATAATAGTAAGAAATAATACCATAGAGAAGGCAATGAAATTTTTGAAAAAATGCCTGGAAGAAATGCAGTCTTATGGTGATGGAATGCCATGATGTGCATTTGTTTGTAATGGCATGCCATCACCACGAGACCCCATTTCTTTTGAGGAATTTTTTCAAACATTTCATTTCCTTCTCTATGCCACTATAGCTATCGTACATTTCTATGAAAGCATTTAATCAAATGGTTCAACGGCTTGTTGCTATGGGTAAAAGCCTAAAACACATCCTTTCGAACAAGATATGGATAGGGAAAATAGTAAGTGTGATAATAAAAAATATATAGTTTAATACTTGTACTCAAAATTTTGTTCATTAGATCTCATACATTATAAGTCATGTGACGTGGATCGCTATTGTAACTTTTTTGTGATTGAAGAATTTGTTGTTTTATTTTCAGATGTTGGTTGTGGAAACACCTCCAAATGTTACGAGGGCAATGGATATCAGTGTTTCTTCTACTATACAATCCTCGATGGCTCTGATAAGGGAGGTATGAGGCAAATTACTAAATTTTAATTTACTTTCATTGTTATAGATGTTAGTTCTAGTGAAAAATCAAACCATTATTGATTTGTAGTTTAATCCCTATTTGGATGGTTTATACAGGGTTTGAGCATGCCTCAGTATCGACGTGCAAATATTTTCATCGTGGAGAGTGATCGTGAGATGGACATAAGTGATTATTTTGTTAACTATATCATTTTTTATAATGTAATTTCTATATATTAATGTCTTTACTTCTTATTGTAACAGTTAAAACTTCACCAGGAGCTAAAGTTTAGGAGAAGCAGTAGGAGCACTCCTCGAGCACAACAAAAATGAGTGACAGACTTATCACCATCGGATTTCCAAACAAAGGGAAAGAATTTATTTCCAAAGCATGAAGAGAAATGAATTTTGATTCCAGATCCCTTTGTTGTATGCCTAGACATGGCAATTTTGTACATATTTTGTATTGGATATATTTGACATTGTATGCCTATATGGCATTCTCGTAAGCCTATATGGCTATTTTGTAACTATATTTTATACTTATATCGACATATATTGATGTATGCGTACATGGCTATTTGGTTAATACAAAAATTTTTATCGATATTTGGTGTCCATATTTGAACTGAGAATTTATCACACATCTATAGAGAAACAGAGGAATAGTAAAAACTAAAACACATTCCACTTTTGTTCTCATTGACTTGATGTACTCTCCAACATCTCTCTTCTCTCATCCGAAGAGTTAGAACTACTTGGCCATGCCTTTGCATCATTCAAGAAGTTTTGCTCTTTTTGACAATGTCAAAAGCATGGCTGCATATAGATTAGGCAAAAGACTTTTCCTTTTAGATTAGCAATGCATGGAAGTTTCAAAAAGTATCCTTGATATTAAAAAAACATATGTGTTTATACCATAGCAGCAAAAATATTTTGGAGAAAAAATTGGCAAACCAAAAGTATAATATTTTTTGAAAAAATTGGGAAAAAGTCTAGAAAAAATTGGAAAAAAATCAGATTTAAAAAAAAAGGTAAAAAAAGTAGAACAAGAGATAAAAACTTGTTTTAAAAAATTTAAAGGAATTTCCATAGCATAGAGACATAGAGAGAAAATAAAATAAAGAGTTTAACTTAATAAATTGTAAAAAATAGATTTTTGTAGTTTATATTCATATCGTTGATTACATTGCATTGCACATCTTTCAAACTCAAAGCATTGCTTCACATTGCATAACTAATAACTAGATGTTGATAGATGACAAAATTTTAATTACAATATAGTTTTTACAAATTCAACCTAAGCAGTTATGAAATTACTTCACATTGCATAACTAATAACTAGGAGTGGCTACCAATTGCATTTACTTGTCATGGCATTCTATGAGACCACATTTCTTTGAGGCATTTTTTCAAACAGTTCACTGCCTTGTCTATACTACCACTTTTTTGATACATGTCTACCAAATCATTTTGTCAAATAGTTCACTACCTTGTTGTTATCACTGAAAGCCTAAAACAAGTCCTCTCGAACAAGCTATGGATGCTTGGAAAAAATCTATCAAAAGCATAATAGTAAGCAATATCATAGACAAGGCAGTGAACTCTTTGAAAAAATTCCTTAAAGAAATGAGGTCTCATGGTGATGGAATGCCATGGCAATCAAATGCTTTTCATTGTCATGGCATTCCATCACCATGAGACCTCATTTCTTTGAGGCATTTTTTCAAAGAGCTCATTGCCTTGTCTATGCTAACACATTTTTCATACATGTCTATCAAAGCATTTTATCAAACAGTTCATTGCCTTGCTGCTATGGCTAAAAGCCTAAAACAGGTGCTTTCGAACAAGCTATGGATGCTTGGAAAAAATCTATAGCATAATAGTAAAAATAGCATAGACAAGGCAATGAACTATTTGAAAAATGCCTCAAAGAAATGTAGTCTCATGGTGATGGAATGCCATGGCAAACAAATTGCTATGGATTGTCATGGCATTCCATCACCATGAGACCACATTTCTTTGAGGCATTCAAATAGTTCATTGCCTTGTCTATGCTACCACATTTCATACATGTTACCAAACCATTTTATCAAACAGTTCACCTCCTTGCTGCTATGGCTAAAAATCCTAAAATAGGTGCTTCCCAAGCAAGCTATGGATGCTTGGAAAAAATCTATCAAAGTAGAATAATAAGCAATAGCATAGACAAGGTAGGGAACTGTTTGAAAAAAAGCCTCAAAGATATGTGGTCTCAATGGTGATGGAATGCCATGCCAATCCATAGCAATTTTCTTGTCATGGCATTCATCATGCCATTCCATCACCATGAAACCACATTTTTGAGGCATTTCAAACAGTTCAGCGCCTTGTCTATGCTACCACATTTTTTCATACATGTCTACCAAAGCATTTTATCAAACAATTCACTGCCTTGCTACTATGGCTAAAAGCCTAAAAGTACTTTGAAGCTATGGATGCTTGGAAAAAATATATCAAAGCATAATAGTAAACAACAAGCTATGGTCTCATGGTTTTTTTCATAAAAAACCGGTGTGATTTTATTCACATTTTTTGTAGGTTATAAACACATTTTTTTGGAAATTTTGTTGTTTTAAATGACATTCAAGTTTATGGTGGTTTTTTTGTTTATATGATATGTGATATTATAATCCTAATTCATGCTTCTAGGTTGCATAGATATATATTTTGTTTTTACATGTTTTTTGTACCAATGAACCCAAAATGAACTAAACCCCCCTCCAAAAAAATTTGGCCAAACCGGTGAATCGAACCCCCAAACCTTAACCTCAAAACCTATTCCAACACTCTTCATTTTGCCTATACAAACTTAATTGACCACCAAATTATGTTTCCCCTTTAATTTACCCACGTTTACTCCCTCAAACCTCTCTTTTTCATTCAAAACCCTTGTTTTTCCAACTAGGGCATGTCATGCCATAACATACTTTTGACCTCCCCTGTCCTTGTAGACCTTTTGAACACATCAAACTCCATAATCTCACCCTATTTCCAACCTATTCTAACTTATTTTCAAGCAATTTCTTCTTTTCACCTCTTCTAGCCTTGCTTTTAAGGGGCCTCAATTTTGAATTTTCAATAGGGGTAGCGTTAGTAATCTCTTACAATGCCCTTACTAATGCTATTTTCTTATTCCTACTCCCTATCCTACTTACATCAGGCCCATATCACTGAGACACAACTTGAACAATAGGTGGAATGGCCTATTTCAACATACTACACTAAAACCCTTAAGGGATCGATCTGGTTGAACGTAGCTTAGAGTGATTCAGCATGTTTGGGTGAGAAAGAGGACCATGCCTAGAGTGAACATGCCTATTTGGACGCGTTGGAACAATCCGTTTGGTCACATGAGTTGCAGAACAAAAGTTGCACCACTTTGTAACTTTCCACTGCTTCCATTTGACACTTTTTCCATCAATTGAAAACTAGACACCACGGGAAAACCACTCTAAGATAATGAAAACTGAGAGAGGTTATTGTAGAGGGGCCCAACATGATCCCATCAGATTAGATGAGAAGTTTCTAATCATCACGGTGTCTGAGTAACCTCATGTTGAAGCTTGCAGCCATTTTTCCCTTTGGACCCTTAAGGGGTCGATCCAGTTGAACGTAGCTAGGAGCGATTCTGCATATTTGGGTGTGAAAGAGGACCATGCCTAGAGTAAAAATTCCTATTCAAACATGTTGGAACAGTCCATTTGGTCACACGAGTTGCAGAACAAAAGTTGCACCACATTACAACTTTCCACTACTTCCATTTGACACTTTTTCCATCAACTGAAAACTAGACACCACCGGAAAACCACTCCGAGATAATGAAAACTGAGATGGATTATTGTAGAGGGGCCCAACGTGATCCCATGGGATCAAACGAGAAGTTTCTAAGCATCATAGTGTCTAAGTAACCTCATGCTGAAGTTTACAGCCATTTTGCCCTTTGAACCCTTAAGGGGTCAATCCAGTTGAACATAGCTCAGAGCAATTCCACGTGTTTGGGTGCAAAAGAGGACCATCCATAGCATAAAATTCCTATTCAGACATGTTGGAATAGTCTGTTTGGTCACACGAGTTGCAAAATGAAAGTTGCGCCACTTTGCAACTTTCCATTGCTTCCATTTGACACTTTTTCCATCAACTGAAAACTGGACACCATAGGAAAACCACTCTGAGATAATGAAAATTGAGAGAGGTCATTATAGAGGGTCCCAACGTGATCCCATCAGATTAGATGAGAAGTTTCTAAGCATCATGGTGTCTGAGTAACCTCATGCTGAAGTTTGCAGCCATTTTGCCCTTTGGACCCTTAAGGGATCGATCCAATTGAACGTAGCTCAGAGCAATTTTGCATGTTTGGGTGTGAAAGAGGACAATTCCCAGCATAAAAATGTCTATTTGAATGTGTTGGAATAGTCTGTTTGGTCACATAAGTTGCATAATCAAAGTTGCACCACTTTGCAACTTTCCACTTCTTCCATTTGACACTTTTTTCATAAATTGAAAACTGGACACCACAGGAAAACCACTCTGAGATAATGAAAAATGAGAGAGGTAATTGTAGAGGGGCTGAACACAATCCCATAGGATTAGACAAGAAATTTCTAAGCATCACAGTGTCTGAGTAACCTCATGCTGAAGTTTGCAGCCATTTTTCCCTTTGGACCCTTAAGGGATCGATTCGGTTGAACAAAGGTTCTATACTCTAAACTTATCCAAATCTTACCAACTCTTGTAGTAGAAATTCTAAGGTGTCAAAACTTCAAAATCCACAATCAGATCTCAGTTATACCACCGTACAATGGGTAAACCACAAAACCATCTATTGTAGCTTAAACCCTAGGGGTTTACTGAAAATGATACTTCCAAAGCTAACCACAACCTAAAAATTACTCAAACAAGTTTTTGATACCCTGCACAAGCTCAAACAATCATAAAATATCACTTCCCTACACAAAAATACAATTTGACTCTTCAAAACCACCATTTTTCTTAAAGAAAACTCACTTTTACACACATGGGTTTCACACCCATCTCACTTTCAGACCTCCCCAACACTAACACATCATTCCCAAACCTTAATAATGTTAGTGAAGACCCATTCCTCAAGTCACAGAGGCTACAGAAAGAGGAATGGGTCAAAAATCCATTTTTATTGACTCAAAACATTCAAATGTACAAGTTCAGGCCGATTTTAGTAAATTGATGATAAAATGCACAAAACGTTATTGAAAACCTTCTAAATGGATTCAAAAGAAATATAAATCCATATAATATGCAAATATCAACAAATATGGATCAACTAATTGAAATACAAGCCATACAATCTGCTGCTACAGCTGAAAATATAGAAATTTCTAGAAAATTTTGAGTTTTTATTGTTTTTGCTTCTTCAAATCACAAAATCCAAGCTTCAATTCGAGTTCTCCATGTTTTTAAACTCTTTCCCACCAATTAAAAACTAATTCACCTTCCTAACCGACCTTTGAACTGGTTTGACTCTTCACATTCCCTCCATAATGCAAATTTTGCAATTTTACAATGTTTGAGTTTGCAAATTTTGCACATTTTTGCAATTTTTAAACATTTTGCACTTTTTGAAAAACCCAACCTCCTAAACACCTAATACAGTTCAAATATGACTAAATACATAATATAATGGTCTCATAGACCTTATTTTAATACAAAACTCAAAATCCTATATTCTACTCCTTATTTTCCTTAATGAACAAAACCTACTGAATGGTGCTCCTGCACCAATCATACATTGACCTTCTTGTCCCTCCTAAAGTTTGGACCATGTCCATTACATCCATATAAAACTTGAAATCCTTGGTCTTCTTGGTTCCCATGCCTTGATATGGTTATGCAAATGAAAATTAAGCAAAGTAATCATCTCCTTCTCCGCTGGCTAGAAGAATGCATGCTTAATGTTTTGATACATGATATCAACTCTCTCATCTACTCTCATGGTTGAATACTGAAATCTAGTATGGTGGACCTCCAGAGTTCCATTCATCTTTCTTCCTCTTCCATCGAATGCTGGCCTGATCCACACGTCTGCCAACCTAATTGACTTTGTTTTTGAAAGTTGAAGTTTCTCCTAAGTCACCATTGTTGCTTTGTCTACCTTTTCAAACTCTTTCATTGCTACAAATCGTCTCTGGGATTTAATCATTTGTACCACATGTAGTCGATGTTCTTTGAATCCTTTCATCTAAAGGAAATTTCCTCAACATAAATATTGCTAGGGAATTTCAATGTTTCCATTGTAGTTGGTATTAAAGTCGGTACCTGCAACATTGAAAATTATCCTTATATAAGAATTCCCTCCATCTTGTTGGCTTGTAACACTCTTGATGGTGGCTACATGAAATTTGATTCTGATTCCTCTTCTACATTAGAGGGAACTCATATATCCTTGTTTTGACTCTTCTAAATTATCAGAATCAAAATCACTAGCTTCCATATTAAAAATTTCCCAACCACCATCTTCAATAAATTGGCCACCAGTTCAAGTTCATTATGCTTTCATAATACTTTATATCCATGGAGTTCAACCATTCCTTCATGCCATCAAGTGAAGATTGAGGAATGGAATCAATGTAGAGTACATCTTGCTTGAAGTCTTTCAAAATAATAACCATATCAAATGCCTTTTTCCCAAGTCATACTCTCTCAAGGTTAAAAATCATGCATTGGCCTTCTTGCGCCTCCTAAATTTTGGACCACATCCATTACCTCCACATAAAACTCGACATCCTTGGTCTTCTTGGTTCCCATTCCTTGATATGGTTATGCAAATGAAAATGAAGCAAAGTAATCATCTCCTTCTCTGATGGCTGGAAGAATGCATGCTTAATGTTTTGATACATGATATCAGCTCTCTCATCTACTCTCATGGTTAACAATCTCAATATTGAACTAATAGTGATTACTAAGAAAGGTAATTCCACCAACTCTATCAAACAGTTTACCGTAGGAACAATAAAAGTAGAGGATTTGAAAGGAAATCCATGAAAACCAAGCTCTCTCAATGGTATATCAAACTCTTAGACCTCATTCTTACACATTTACAACCAAATTCAAAGATTTGCCTTCAAAAGGCTACAAATTCAAATATTGACAATTTTGTAGCAAGAATGCATTTTTTTGCACATTTAACCACCGAGACTCAAAAACTCACCCTAATACACCTTAAATGGTCTTGATTGACCTTATTTAGCATAAATAAACACAAAATACCTTAATCTAATCTATTGACCACCTATCAACCTTCAAAAAGTGAAATTTTGCAACTAGGAGACTAGGTGCTCCTACACGAAAATTACATTGTGTCTAAGCCTTCAAGAGGCTTTAAATCTAGCCTTTAGAAATGATTCTACATCTTTCCAATCATTCCTAATTGTTGAGCTTGTAACTAACATGACTTATTACATTATAAATCAATTGACCATGTAATATGACCTTATTCAATTGACAATTTACTCAAAACACAATTTACTAACTTAAAATAATTCCATGAACCAAATTTGTTCAATAACCTTGGTGCCCCTGCACCAAATTTCAATATTTCAATAAATGTCATTACAAGTACAAATCTCATTACAAATACTTAGGTACTTTTTTCTCACTGATATTTTACAATGTCACTCATACATTCGATATTTTTTTATAATGTCTACATCATAGGTTCTCATTTAGAGGTTAACTTCAAATGAGTAACTTTAGATTCCCTTGCAAAGCTTCACATGCTCTTTTATGATGGATTCAAATCATAATTGAGATTTGTCAAGATCATCAAAATAAGGATGTTGCATTTCTTTTTTGGCTAAGATTCTCTTCGATGGCTCAAAAATAACATTTTCTGCAAGGAGAGACCAATCAATTTTTACTAGTTTAGTTATAGATGTACGCAAAGTAAAAGAATAAAAAGAAACAACTCATCCAAAATGGAAATGAAATGAAAATAGATGGAAGGCACTTATAGATAGGCATGGAAGTCTATCAACTTAGTCACTCCTGCTCATACATCTTCACTGTGAGTTCCAAGATACCTATTGCACAAAACACCTCTCATGAATCTAGAATATCTTGAAATTTGAGATGTTTCTATAATGTCTACATCATAGGTGCTCATGATAAGGTTAACTTCAAATGAATAACTTGAAATTCCCTCACCAAGCTTTGCACACACTTTTGTAATGGCTGAAAATCATAATTGACATTTGTGAAGATCATCAAAATAGGGATGTTGCATTGCTTTTATACCTGAGATTCTCTTGGATGGCTCATAAATCTACATTTTCTGCAAGGGGACACCAATCAATGTTTATTGGGTTACTTACAAATATGAAAAGTAAAATAAGACATGATAGCATTGGCATCAAACAAATTAATGTGGATACAAGTATAAATTAATAAGAATCATTGTGCATATACTTACAAATTAATCCAATGAACCATCTGGATCTACTCTACTCTTTATCATGTCAAGTATTGCCTCATGGTCAAACTCGCGGACCTTCCACAAGGTCTTGTTCAAAGGTCTACCCCCATATTTTCTCAAATGAACATTGGATGCCACAAAAAGGTTTGAGTAATGAAGAATCTTACGATGCATTTCAAAGTCCTCAAACAACCAATGTTTAACACTCTTATGTGGGTACCTTCTAAGCCACGCTCCAGTAACAACAACTGAGCCTGTAGGGTATTCAATGTTTTCTCCATCTATAACTGGGGCTTCCAATTTCTTTTTGGCCTCAACACAACAACACAAGTAATAGTTCATTCCCTCTTTGTTTTCTTCATCCACAATAACTGCATAAACATTCCCTACATTGATATGTGCAGAAAATCACTTGAAATTAGTCAACATTACAAATATAGTACAAAGATAACAATATGGAATTTCAAAAACTAAGCAAGTAGATATATTACCTAGTTGAACTAGATCTGATATGTGGTCAAATTCGACTAATGATTCCATCTGTGTTAGTTACAATGCCGTCAGAGGGCAATATGTGTGAAGTGGGCTAAGATAACTTGTCAACCATTTGTCAACCCACTCCCCTGACTCACAATCATTCCAGGCTTGCATTGTGCATGAAGAACAAAAGCATGCCATCTTACATGTATTAATACTCCATGAACTTTCCAGCTTACATGTATCGATACTCCATGAGCCTGCATTTGAGCTAAGGAAAGAGTGTAGCTCACTCGATCATGTTAGTGTACAACAATCCTCATATGGTGTAATGTTAGTATCATCCATCAACCAAAAAAATCTATGAACTGAAGACGTACCTTCATTACCTGGACCCATCGAATCATTACACTACTCGACGATTGAACTTGCATCTGTCAACTTTGCACTGTCTTTATACTTTAACTCTTCTCGTGCTAATGCTCTTTTCACGCATGCTCCTGCACCATCATGCTCCCCCTTTCCATGCCCGACCTCACAAAATTTCCACATATGTTCAACACCTGTAGTGAGATGCATCTTGCACAACTAGTAGAACATGTGCACGTTCTTGAACTATGTTGCATAGTTATCCGACCATATTATATGTCGACCGTATGCTATGCCCCTCTGAGCCAAAGAACTATAGAACATCTGGAAACAACCTTGCATGAACTCTGGAGAATGTGTGTGATCATCACTAATATAAAAGTGATACTCCCTCAATACGTTCCTTTGGTCCTTTGTACTATCAATTGCATGAATGAATGCTATGTGCACAAATATTGAAACCTATGTGGAGTTGTAATACTATGACTACACCTCACACTATGGTTGTAGAGTGTAGTTCTCTGCAAAGTAAACCACTAATACTATGTTGCAACTAGAAAGGTTTCCTTGCATAGCTTGAATTGTGTGTCCAACCATTGGGCTCTATGGGTATGCCTTGCATACTCATACACTAGATTCTCACAAAACATGGACATAAACTGATACACTGGAATCTTCTCAATAACCAAATCACACCTTTTTTCTTGAGACCCATCTTTTGTAGCGTATGCCACTATTTTATACTTCTCGAGATATACAAGTTTATGTCCCACCTCATCTGTGCTTTCCATATGTTGACATACTAGCATTCGTTGCAAGCCACCACAATGCTCACATGACCATCCAAGCATGTTTTCCTGTAGAATATTTGGCCACCCTCTATTTGACATAATTTTTTTGATAAGAACTCTCTTGAATATTTTGGTGGGGCTTCTATGCCACAATCCTACAAAACATCGTTAGTATGCAAATCTAGACATATAGAAGGATAAACATCATAATGGTTAGCAAATTCAATATGTAGTTTACAACAAGTAGTGTGTGTGTGATTTATCTTGACATAAAAAGGTATAAGCATTTCAAAAAATCTTTGAGAAATACTAATTTGAGGATAAGCATTTTCAAATTTACGAAAAAATTGGATTTGAGTTGTATCCAAAAAATGCTTTGGATGTGGCTTACGATTCCAACTTCCAATTCTCCTTCTTACGACATCCCTTTGATTCAGAGATGGCCTTGTATTATTCTTCCAATAATCTTCAATTAGTGTTCTCGATGCTTCAACAACTTTTTTTATCTTTATGTGGCAGTCTTCCCGAGAATTCCCATAATTCATTTGAATCGGTGCCCTCAATTATTTTTCGCCTTTGAACGGCTTTTGATAAATTTTTTCTACTAATTCCCATTTTTTACTTGTCTTTTTAATGAGACGAGATCTCTTTGTTTGGTAGCTTACCAAATTCTATGTAATGACATGTGGGTGACATTACTATCCTTTGAGCATGAGGTCTCACCCACACTCTCATAAACATCCATTAGATTCTTCACAATAGTGTTATCACTTGATGCATTCGATGTTCTCAACCCAAGAGTCTTCATGATGTTTATGTACTTTAAACCCAGCATCATTTGAACAAATAGTTGACATCTTGCAGTCTCATTTAGCCTTTCAAAGAACATTTGCCAAATCTTATCAGCATATCTTCTACAAGTGTGTTCTAGAATCTTACCTTCCATGTGCTGCAAAATATCCTCATCAATATTAATCAAAAACTTTGGCTTTCTATGCAAAATTCTAGGCGGTGTTCTCTTAGGTACATACATCTCAACATTAGCAATTTCATCAATATTTAATTGAGGTGGGCTAGATTGCATACCTTAGACTAAGGGTGGAATAGAATACATACCTTGGCGTTCACAAGGGGATGATGGCATACCTTGTTCATCAAATCTGAGTGATGATGTACTCTCAACTTCAGATGTGGTGGATGGTAACCAACCATACTCACTTGTGGTAGATGGTGTCCCTCCATATTCGCTTGTGCTTAATGGTGTCCCTTCGTATTCACTTGTGGTAGAGGGTGTGTCTCCAACTATGGTATCTGCATCTCCCCTATCACGACTCTTTTGCATTCATGCCCTTTGTGCTGCCAATTTCTTTTCTCTTTTTGATGGTTGAGGTTCCTCTTCAACTAGCTTGTTTTCGTCAATCGTTTCCAATTTTTGCTTTTCATGATATTCCCTCATCTGTTTTTTCTCTTTATCTCTGAAGGCTTGGAGCTGATCATCTGTTAACTTTTTTCCTTTTAACAATCCATTTCTTTGGCATGACGAATAATTTTACTCGTGCAAAAAGTGCTAAGTCAAGTCAAATTAACTAATAGTGAAGGGTTGTAAAAGTCTATTAAAGAGGGAGACCAATGGTCACCTCTTTCAAATGTTAGTTTTCGAAGTTGAAGTGGTTTTTTTTAAGAGGGAAACATTATAAAATGCCATGATAAACTTGAATGGAGGATGATCTTGGATTGGGCGTCAAACCAAATGAGGAAATGTTGAGTTTTCCTTAACAAAATTGAGCTTTTGGTGATTGAAATTGAGTTTCTAAGTTGGGCAGCATTATTTTATGTTAGATTGAGCATGAGAAGGGTATATTAGGCTTGTTTCAATAGTTTTCAAGTTTTGGAGTGTTTGGCAAGTGCTACTTTCAATAAAACATACGGTTTCTAAGCCTAGTGAGAGGGTTTTATGGTTTGGGTGGTAAATGATTGAATCTCTACAATCTAATGCTATAATTTGAAGTTTTGATAGATATAAAGTGCTTCCCCAAGGTTTCAAGAAATTTGGACAAGTTTTGAAGGTGGTCCCTTTGTAAAAGTGGGCTAATTTGGGCCCTTAAAAGTGTAGAAAACTTGATAAAAACATCATACAAGCCTAAATAAAGGGTTCAATGAATTGCTTTTGAGGATTTGGTGCTCTACTCAACGCCTAAACTATGGAGTTTCAAATATTTTTTTGTGTTTTCAATTTCTTTTTCCTATGTATGGCCTAGTACAGACCTCCCATGATTAGAAATTCATAAATCACTGTGGTGGCAGGTCTTAACTTGGACTTCAATCTATTTTGAGACTCTTTTGGCTGTTTCAGTGAACGGAAAACTCCATTCTTCATGATCAGCCTGTACAAACCATCAGGGTATGAGTTTTACTTTAATTTAAAGATGGAGCCTTTCCTCCTACTATGGTGACTTGTGATTCCGAGGAAAGGCCTGTAATATGTTGTTTTCAAGTTTCATGTTTCTTTTAATAGTGGTAAGGCATCTATAGGTCTGGTGATGTTATCTTAGGCTGAGAATGTGAGTTTTTGGCATGAAAAGGAGGAACCAAAGTGGTGTTTTTGAGATCTAATGAGGCTAAAGGCCTAGTGAAGGTTTATTTTGTTTTTGCAGACCCTGACAAACTTGTTTGATGCTTTGGTGAGGCTTGGAAGGCCTTGGAGTTGTGAAATATAGAAATCCCTAGATATTTATGAGAAAATTGTGGGTTTTTGTATTGGAAACCTATTTGAGCATGCAAGGTCCTAAAACCTAGAAAATCTTTTGTTTTGAGACCTAATTAAATACTATTTTTGGATTTGGGGGTCTATTGAGAAGTGAGAAGGTTGTGTGGGGAATTACACCCAATTGAGTGACTTTGATATGCTACAACCTGAACAATGTGAATTTGTTGAAAGAAGAGGTCCTGATGAAATTGTAAATTGAAAATTTGTTTGTAGATTGGAGTTGTGTGTTTGTATGTTGCAGGCCTCCCCCTACTACATTAGGAGTATATTCCAATTTTTCAGAGACATGTATGGAAAATTTGGTAGCATAGACAAGGCAATCAGCTGGTTTGTATAACTCTTTGACAAAATACCTCAATGAAAGCTTTGGAAGCATACACAAAGTCAACTGTTAAATTTAATAAAATGCCTCAAAGAGATGTGGTTTAAAAATGTAATAGGAAAGTGTATAGAATTGTGTAATTCAAAATGTCCATTGACAACCTAAGGTTGTAACATGACAAACAAACAATTTGATCAACATGGAATAAGCAAAACAACAAAAATGAAAGCAAGTCATAATAGAATGAAAGAAAATGTACAAAGACTTCACATACCTAAAAAACCAAAATTTCAAATGAAGGAGTTCTACCCAATTATGTAGCCTTTGCTTCTTCTTTCCTCAAATTCCTAAAAAAAATTAACATTTTCAAAAGCTTGTTCCCCTCCAAACTTCAATTGTATATCAGTTATCACTGTAATTCAAACTTGAATTGATATTATATGCCTTTCAATGTGAAAACTCTGCTATTTCATGCAATGGTGATGGAAATATCATGAAAAAGGTGGTGGAATCTAAAAATCATGCATGCACACTTCACTCAATCACCAAAAAGCTACTTTTTGTTGGAGCACGCGCAGAACCAGGAGAATATGTAGAATGTGGGCTGACATCATGGGTATGTTGTGTTTTTTTACCATTTTGAGTGCAATAAAAAACATGCTCGCGTTATAACGCAAGTGTGTTATTTCTTGCTAAAATGACCATTTCTCTACTTATTCATAACATACTCATATTATAATAAAGTTGGATTTTTTAAAGATTTATAGGGTAAAGGGTTAAGGGTAAAGTGGAGATAGATAGAGGGAGTGAGTGAGAGAGAGATACCTAAGAGAGGGAGAGACTTTAGAGAGAGAGAGAGGAAGGGAGTGGGAGAGAGATAGAGGGGGAAGGGCCAAGGGTAGAGGGTAGA
>VDFB02041450.1:0-43589 GCA_007258455.2 Sequoia sempervirens
AATGTTCATAGGACTTCGGTAAACTCTTCAAGGTGATCACAACCATGTCTTCCTCCTCCATTTTCCGACCAATCGCCTCCAACTGATCTCTGATCTCTTGGATTTTATTCAAGTGCGCTTGCAGCAGAGTTGTCTTCTCATCCATCATGATAGAAAACAGCATATTCTTCAAGAAAAAAGCACGGCTCTTGTCGAAAGTTTCATGCAAACCCTTCAAGTGATCCCAGATCTCCTTGGCTGATTTTCCCAGTGGAATCTGAGGGAGCTGATCATCAGTAACCGAAAGCTTAATAAGCATGACGGCTTCAGGATTCTGCTCATCAAACTTATCCTGATCCTTACCCGCTGCTTCAGGACGAGTAACTTTGCCGAGGATCATCTGATCAAGGCAGCGGTATTCAAAAATTGTTAAAATCCGCTGCTTCCAAGTGTTGTAATTTTTGCCATTAAATCTTTGACTGCCCTCCAGCATTAAATTGCTTAAACTGGCCATCTTCACGCTTTTCGAGGCATGAAAAACGAGGTACTGAGAAGATGCTGATGCACGAAACTCGATGCTGATGCACGAAACTCGAGGCACGAATTCCAATGCAGAAAATAGAGACAGATTCAGGTACATACCGCAGAAAGTACAGTGTACGGATGGCACAAAATTCGAGGCACGAAAAACGATGCACCCAGAAAATTCGGAGACCAACCCAGTTGAGCTCTCGAAAAACCCACCAGGAATCTCAAAACGAAAAAATTTTCTGACTTTTGATGAAGAAGAAACGAGCAAAACCCTAGTCGGCCAGTTTTTCTTCAGAAAATGCAGACCAATAATATGGAAAAATGACTAAACTTTCTCAGAAATCCCACCACAGAACTGTTGATCAAACAAAATGCAAATTTTCGGCTAGAAAATGTCTGAAAAACGCGTCTCAATAGTGAAGAACCGCGGCCGAAATAACACAGAAATGCGTATGAAAAAACGCGGGCAGAGAACAATGAAAAATCGCGGCCAGAAACACTGAAAAATCGCGTCACAAAGCAATCTACAGAAAGATTGCATCCAGAAAGAAAAGAATCGCGGATTCTTCAAGAAAAAAGGGGTTTTGCAGTCGCGTCTAAGAAGAAAATGCGATCACAAAACGCGCAGCCAGGAGCATGTAAAACACGCACATACAAGACACGTCCATACACATCAAAAATGTGGATAAATCCGCTCCCAGAAGGAGATAACGAACACGCTCTTGCCACGAAAAAATTCACCAAAGAAGACCTCACGAAAATTTTTCCCAAACAGAAAAAATTCGAATTTCAAAAAAGCCACAAAGAAATTTCGAAAAAAATCCGAAATTAAGCTCACAAAAAATCTTCGAAAATTTTCAAAGAAGATTTTATTAAATTTTTAATTCAAGAGCTGAAAAAATCTTGAAAAGATTTTTATGAATTAAAAAATTCAATTTTGAGCGTATTGGCTCTGATACCATATTACGCAAGTAATTGGTAAATTAATTGATGTATTAACAATGAGCAAGACGCTCAATAAATAGTTTACAAGATTTACAAAAACTGGAAAGTTTCTAAAAAAAACTCCAGATAAGATCGGAGACAATCTTATCTCTATCTTACAATATTTTACAATATTAAGCATTAATAAATAAATAAACATTATTTTAATAGTGCGAACATCTGGTGGAAGATATTTTTGAAGAACAAACTTAGTGACACAAACACATTAGCCACCTGCCTCATAAAAATCATAGAATTTCATGATCAACTTGCAGTGATAGGATTAAGGTGGGGGATGAAAAATCAGTACCCTGTAAGATAGCACCCCTGTTTTTTTTTTTAAAACTCTGACTGCTGATTATTTGTTTGTGATTGTTTGGTGTTTTTTTTTTCGATATGTTTTGCAAGAGTATAAAATGTAAAGTGCAGATTGAGAAATACAGAAAACAATAAATTCTGAAAACCTTTTCAATAGAGAAATTACAACCAACAACATGAGCCTTCATTGCTTGATAATATCAGAAAATTACAACATTAACTTTCAGACCTGGGTACAAGAGATTTTCATGACAGCAGCAATAGAGTATTCTTGTTCGCTCGAACAGCACCAAAAGATTGAAGCTGGAACTCCTTGTATCTTCCGACGCCTAGGTCTATCTTCCCCAGCCACCAAAGCACACCAAACAAAATCCACGAATGCTGGTCATTTCATAGTTTTCTGAGCAGCAAAGGGACAGCTTTCTCAAGGGGTCGATCCTCCTTTAAAAATCAACAACTCCACTAAAAGATGCAAGCTTGGACTCTTTAGAATCAGCTTGAGAGAGCCCTTTTCATTAAACCAACACCCATTTCGTTTGATCAATCCATGAGAGAGCAATGTGTAAAAAAACAGGTTCAGGCCCTAAAGTCGAATCACCCAGAAACTATAGAAAATCACTCCAAAACTTCTGAAAAAACACACCAAAATCCACTAGAAATACTGAAATATCTTCATTGCATCAAGACAAAACAAAAGCAAAGCAGTCTGAGATCAATTACCAGCAAGTTCAAGGTTGCATACAAAGTGTTTGTCAAAATTCCAAAGGCAGAAAATCAGTGTTTTTGGATCAGTTTTGGCAAGGCACTTTACAAAAGAAGAGGAAGTTGATAAGCTTACCTATGAGCTTAAGGTTACCATGGATTCCTTGAAGAGCACTCAAATGGCCCTTCAAAAATCAGAAATTCAGGTTGATGAGCTTTGTTTGGAGTTGAGGTTGGCACATTCTTCATCAACCATAGCAGAAACTCAATCATCTATGGCAGCCACATCCAACGAACAACAACCCTATACGAAGATTGTGAAGACTAGACAAAGAGATGAAGAATTTGAGGGACCTTATTGTGAAGTCTTAAGGATGGAAGAGACATGCACACATGAAGATGTAACTTGCAGCCATGAGGCAGAAATTATGACAAATGATATATGCGATTTTCAGTGGGATACATCCACTAGATCAGCACTTGATATCGAGCACAAAACAATGGAGAAAGAAATGCTTGGGGACCTTCAAGATGCTGCACGACATGAGGCAGGGTCTAATTTTCTGTTTTGCAACAGCACTCCGTTACCTTTACAATAATCATGAGATGGTAGCCATAACGCATGAGGATGATAGTGGTACTCAAGATTTGAGGGAAGGGCCTCTTATAATGGTCAAGCATGAGGGTATTTAGGTTTGCATGGTTATGAGGGGAGGTATGACTCAAAAATTTCTGTTTGTACACATAGTTTGCATCATGGGGATCGCGAGTCACCTCCTTTGGAGGGCCCATTGAAGGCTCAAGTCATGGTAATGGATGAGATAGTTGAGCACACACCTTGTGGACCAGGCAACAGTGATATGCATGCATGTGTTGATGGGGACATTTGTGATTCAGATTTGGTTGGGCATTTAGCCATCCTTGAGGAGCTTGAGGGGTCTACTTGTGTTGAAGATTCCTTGCTGGAGTATGAGACTGCCCTGATTACAAAACTAGTGACACATGTCATGGAGACATTTGATGGTGATTGGTATGTACTTGGAGGTGTGGAGTTTCAATTGGTGTATGATCCAAGGTATGAAGATGATGCCATATAGGTGCTAGATTTTGAATGGCATATGCTTGAGTTTTGGATGGACTATGATCTATGGTATGGAGATGAGCATGAGCGCAAAAGTATTCTAGCTTTAACCCATTGGTTTGTATCTCATACATTGTTGATTGATGGCTGTCCTACCTCGCTGGTCAGGGAGTTTTCAGGGTATACCTTCAGGACAACAGCTGTTTGGATGGATTGGAGAGGTTGGGATCACTACTTTAGTGTTGGATTTTGACAGGATGATGAGATCCTATCATCATATGACATTGGAGATACCTTTTCCACCATCATAGGTATGATTTTTAGTTTGTTTGGTGCTGTTCTGATTTATATCAGCAGCCTAGAAGGGGTTGGTATGTATTCCTATGCACCTGTGATGGGGATCTTTCACATCCATGGGAAATCATTTAGAGTGGGATGGATAGTTGATGATGGTGACACTATGAGAGACATTTATCTCTTCATTTTTAGTGGGTGTGATAGTGATGATTTGGGATCCAAGGATTGGTGTAATTGGTACACTACTCCACAAGGATCATGATGAGTTGTTTCACAACTCTTGGCGTGGTAATGATTGTATCAGAGTGGAGCAGTGGAAGACTTGGTACAGGTGGTCGTGCTTCAGGATCATATCATACATCACTTGTTGATAGACACGACTCTCTTTAGGCTTTGGTTTTGTTTAGTGTTTTGTCTTGATAGACTTAGCACTCATGGACGGTGGAGCCTTTGGAGGTAAGGAGTTGTTGGTACTTGTGGTTGAGGGTTATGCGTCCTTGTTCTTATAGCTACACAAGCATAATACATGGAAGGGGAGCAAGATTTCAAAATTTGGGGAATGGAGCCGGATTGAGTTTGAGTGTGTTTGGCTAGTTGTGCTTCATTGCTGGCCACCAGAGCTCACTTTGCATATCATTCTTCATATTCTCTTTGAGAGATGCAGCCACAAGTTGAGGAGTAGAGTGATCATTGAGTACTTGATTGGATGGAGACACTTGTCACTTGACGGTATTTTGCAGGATACAGGTTTGCAATTGCTTATGGGCAAGCAATTCCAGGAAGGGAGGACTGTGATGTCCCCATTTTTTGGAGTGATCACGTAATGGACTGATTATCCTATTTAATTCCCGTAGGCTATAGTTGGGATCAAGGGAATTAATTAATTTAATTATTCGATATTGCTTGGCAAAAAGTACATTTAAAATGGTAATATTAAATAATTAGTCTAAAGTGATGTTATAAAGTGAGGCTAAGGAAATATTTTAAAAGGTACTTTATTAAGTCACTTTATTAAAAAGGAGCTTAAGGTTTTGAGTGGGAAATTTCAAATGTGTTTCTAGAAGTTTCTTCGAAAGGAAATAAAAGTGGGAAAGGGAGCTCATTTGAGGCATGATGGTTTATTCTTCTATTTGGTATTTTGGAGGATCGTTTTGGAGTCTGAAACCCTAGGACAAAAACCCTAAGGGTATCCGATTTCGTGTGATGTCCCCATCACAAACAGATAAATATAAGCTAAAAATTGAATTTATTATTTCCAAATAATGTTTTCTTTACCTATATAAATATGATGATTATAATATAATGATTATATATATATATATATATATATCTCATATTAATATATATATTTAAATCAATATACAAAAATCATTACATTAAAATCAATATATTAAGTAAATCATTGTATTCAAATCAATATATTAGAATTAATATATTAACATCATTGGATTAAATATATATTCTAATTAACATCTAATATATTGAATAGGTATATCTTAGTAGATTGATTGTTTAAACTATAATTGAATTGATGATTATGAACTAATGGCAATCACGATTGATAGGTCATACCGCTTCAGGCAGAGAAGACGTGTCTGGTGCCTGGGGAGAAACACGACTCCAAAATACTCCAAAATAGGAATTCGAGAGAAGCTGGATGACATACAGAGGATAGAAAGAGGAAACCACTGCTGAAGATTATATTGATCTTGCGCTAGGTTTAGAGGAAGACAACTGAAAGGAATTAAGGGGCATCACGACTCAAGGAAACGTGATAACTTTCCAAGCGGATGAGGTGAGGAGCGCTTAAAGAGGAGAATCATAATCTGCCAACTCATAAACAAAGATCTCAAGGCATCTACCAGACATAGAAGAGGACGACGCTGAGCATCATATGGAGGGCTGTAATGTCCCCTTTTTACATGAGCGATGGAGTTTAGAGGAATTAGCCTATTCCTGATCCTCGTAGGCTAATGGAGCTTGATAAGAGGGTTGTTTGGCAGATACCCAGTTGATTGGTTGGCTCGTTTCGTGATTCAGTCTACATATGGAGGTGTTCTAATGATTTCTTGATATGTTTCTATTTTTAGAAACCTCATGTTATAAAGTAATGTTATGTTTGCACTTTATGTTATGAATAATTATTTTATTATAAAGTGCAAAATAATAAAATAATAAAATAAAATAAAATAATATTTCTTCTAGAACGTGACTTGGGAAAGTTTTAGAAGGAGGCCGACCTATTGAGGAAAAAGTATAAATAAACATCATGGGCTCCATTCTCATCATCCAGATTTGTTGTTGTTGATGTTGATGTTTGTTGTTGATGTGCATTGTGGAGCCTAGGGTTTCTGCAGTAGTCACAATTGGCCATTGAGAATGAAAACTCTCAATTGGTAGGCAATTTTGAGGGTGTGAAATATCACTTGAATTATTGCAGCTGGGAGAAAGTTACTTCAGACTTTCATTTGTGCTTCATTGGTTAAAATTTTGTGGCCTTTGGCCAAGTTTTGTATGATATTGATTGGTGTTTGCTTTGGAGACATTTTGGAGTCGTAGTCTTCAACGAATTTGCATTGAGGAGGTTGATTTGTATTCATTTAGTTATTTCCAGAATTCTGATATATTATTACAGTCATCTTAGTCTGCATATTAGTGCCATGATTTTGCTTATATCTTCTTCATTTGGCATTGATTCTCTAAGAAGGTTGCAGCACTAGATTCTATAGTGAATGGAGACGATGTTTCATCTATTTTGAAGGTGATTTGCAGCATCTACAATTTATTTAGAAGTCTGATATACTGCTGCTGGGGCATCATTGGAAACATATTTTTGTTCATATCTTCACTTAGAGGTGTCCTTTGGTTCTGGGCATTGTTGCATTCAATTGCTATCGCCGTGACAATCATTTGAAGGACAAATTCGAGGAGATTAGAGGCTGTATTTATTTTTCTAAAACATTGCCAGGCAAGAACAGGGGCGGCTGCTTCAGAAATTCGATTTGGGCTTATGAGGTCATCATTTCATGTGATATTGCTTGCCTCTTCATCAATGGCATGTGGCGATTTGATATATCAGGTTCCTTTGTGATTTACATGCATTTTCATGATTACATAGGTGCATTTTATTGAGCTGCTGTAGGTGAACATTGAAGTCAGATTTTGTATTGCACATAGAATTGATAGTGTTGCAGCTGTAGATGATTATAGTGTATATCAGATTTGGCATTGCAATTGCATCCATAAATGTAAGCCAAGAGTCTTGGCATTCTTATGATATCTAGTGTAGATGATTGCATTTCAATAAGACATCATCTTTGGGAAGTCTTACATGGTTGTAATGTTCATTTGAATATGATATAAAGATGTATGCCAACTATTTGACATAATGTCTGTAGATGTTCTTATCAGCATATAGGTTGCATACCAGCTGTTTGTGAAAATACCAGTTGGCTGTAGGTGTTCATTTCTCATGCTAAGGTTATATATATGCATTGAATATTGTAAAAATAAGTTGCACATTCATGTTAGGTCATTGTTTAGACAATTTAGAGTCATTTGTAAGCATCTTTATTGATGCTAAGTGAAGAAAAGTGTCATTAAGGCAAACTGAAATGTTATATCAGTCATATGACCTTTGTATGCAAAGTGTTTGATGAAATTTCCAAGGCCAAATTGTAGAAGTTTTCAATCAGATTTGAGCAGGGTCATTACAAGGGCTAACATACAGAGATCACCGTCCTAGCCGTCTGAGAAGAGAAACACATAAATTCATATTATATCAGGCCAACTAGCATATAAACTATTGAGCGATTCATTCTTGATAGCGTATGATCCATTGAATTATAATTATATTGCCATCTACGTTTTTACCCAGATCGATCACTCACAACAGTTACGTTTATCAAAGTATAAATATAATATACACTTACACATATCTGGGATAGATTATTTCTCAGCCTCTTCTACATTAAAGTAATACTTTCCTAAGAATCTGAGTTGTGAACAAAGTCTTTCCTATTGAGGATTGTCACAGTGGTATCAGAGCATCAGTCTTGCCATCTTGTGAGGGGGACACAATAATGCAGACTTGTCACCGGAATGGAACCAGGGCAGACCAGCTAGCCCAAGAATTGAAGAGCTTCATGGAACAAACCAAAGAAAAATTCGAGAAGACCAATCAACTCATTCTTCATACTCTCCAAAGCTTAAATAGCCACCACACGCAAGAAAGAGCCAATCCAAGGAAGGAGGTACAATCCAATCATTCCGAGAACGAGCATTCAACTCAAAGTTCTTCTCAAAGACCAACCATGCCTCCTTTCCTTCCAAACCAAGATGCCATAGGAGAAGTGGAGGAACAAAACTCGCATAGTGCAGAAGATATCACACTTATGTATGCAGCGTTAGACCCAGCTGTTCAAAAAATAGTGCCCTTCAAAGAATATTACGAAGTCAAGACTCAAGCCAAGGCAAGCAAAGGGAGGAATCATATCAGCAAAGACCTCAAATCTCGGGTCAATAAGATGACCTTGCCTTTATTTGACGGTTTCGGAAAGATCACTGCCCAATCTTGGGTTCAAAAGTTGGATACTTATCTCTCTCTCAGCCCTATGACCGAAGAAGGTGCAATCAAATTTGTTGTTCTACACCTATCGGAGATAGCCCACGATTGGTGGCACCACGGACTCATCACACAAGGTCACCAAAATGTAAACACATACATTGAGTTTACTCAAAAACTCATTAACAGGTTTGATCAAAGGCACCTCAATTGGTATTTCAAAGAACTCACTCAACTAAGGCAGCAAGGAACGGTGGTAGAATACGCAAATGAATTTCAAAGAATAGTAGTCATGGTTCCTGATTTATCACAAAGAAGACTTACTTACCTATTCATTGAAGGTCTCAAGGAGTCAATCAAAAACATAGTAAATCCCTTGGAGCCCCAAACCATGGGAGAAGCAATTCAAACGGCCATCAAGGTAGAATCCAGTTCTCCAAAAGAAAAGACAAGGCAATCTACATACAAATCTCAATCTAAACAAGACCAAGCAAGGAGAGATGATAGAAGGAGAAATTGTCACTTTTGCAATGAGCCTTGGGACAAAGGACACCGATGCCTCGACAAAGAGGCAAGCAGACGAAGAAGAGAGCTAATGGATCAAGGTCTTTGTTTCAAATGAAAAGAGCATTGGGAACAAGGCCATAGGTGCAAGAGGGGACAAATACACAAGATAGAGGAGACTTGGGAAGAAGACTCAAGAAGAGCCCCCTCCAAAAAGTCAAAATGGGAACCAAAGGAGCAAGGAACCTTGGCCGTTATCTCCCAAGCAAGTGAGCATAGACCCTTTCGAATCAAAGGGGCACTTAAAGGGCAGAAAATTATTGCCTTGGTAGATAGCGGGGCCTCCCACAATTTTATCAGCAAAAGTTTAGTGGCCAAAAGAAGATTAGAAGCACAATATTTTCAAGGGTTCAAGGTAGCTCTTGCCAAGGGAGCCACAGATCAATGCTCAAAAGTCATCACACAGTTGGAAATTACCTTGGATGGTCACACTATAAAGGGAGATTTTTATGTGGTGAATTTACACAACGATGTGATTCTAGGAATGCCTTGGATCAATTCTCTAGGAAGGTTTACTATGGACAATCCGAACCTAGAAATATGTTTCCAACATAATGGGTGAGAAGTTACTCTCAAGGGATTACCAAATGGATCCCCCAAAATAGTATCATGCAACAAAATAGAGAAAATTGTAAGGCACGAGCAAGGGGAATGGATAGCCCAATGTATGGTGTTAGACAAAGCATCTTCTAAGGAGCAGGTGGTTCACATTGACATCTAGCCTATCGTAGGGAGACACAAGAATTTTTGTGGAGTTATTCCCCCTGGTCTACCCCCAAAAAGAGGGTTCGAGCACTCTATAGAATTGGAAGAAGGAACTAAGCCAGTAATAACCACTCCTTACAGGCACCCACGAAAATTCAAAGAAGAGATTGAGAAGACAATTCAAGAATTGCTGGAAATGGGGCATATTCAGCCAAGCAATAGTCCCCTTGCATCATCCGTGGTTTTAGTCAAAAAGAAGGATAGTACTATGCGAATGTGCATAGACTACAGGGCCCTAAATCAAAAGACTATCAAGAACTGGTATCCAATTCCAAGAATTGACGAGCTTTTGAACGAGTTACATGGAGCAAGATATTTTTCCAAAATTGATTTACATTCAGGATATCACCAAATCAGGATGGAGGATGTACCTAAAACAACATTCAGATGCCACTATGGGCATTTTGAGTTCCTAGTCTTTCCTTTCGGACTCACTAATGCACCAACCACTTTCCAATCGTGCATGAATCACATTTTCCGCCAACAGTTAAGGAAGTTCCTGCTGATCTTCTTTGATGATATCTTGATATATGCTAAGACATGGGAAGAGCACCTTCATCACATTGAGGAAGTCTTAAGTATCCTAGAGTAAGAGTCACTTTATGCAAAAATGTCAAAATGTGAGTTTGGAATGGAAGAGATCCTCTACTTGGGTCACAAGATCAATGCAGAAGGTGTGAGCGTAGATGAAGAAAAGGTTAAGGCTATCAAACAGTGGCCCAAGCTGAGATCATTAACTCAGCTAAGAGGTTTTGTTGGATTATGTAGTTACTATATGCGTTTTGTGAAAGGATTGTCCAAGTTAGCAGCCCCACTCACATATTTGACAAAGAAGGGAGCCTTTATGTGGAACAACCAGGCATAACAAGCTTTTGAACGGCTCAAGGAAACCATGAGCTCCTGTCCTGTCCTTGCCATTCCAGATTTTACTCTACCATTCGAATTACATTGTGATGCCTCAGGAGAAGGAATTGGTGCAGTTCTCATGCAAAGGAAACATCCCATAGCCTTTGAAAGCCGAAAGTTAACAAAGGTTGAGAAGCACTATTCCATATACGACAAGGAAATGTTGGCTATTATGCATGCCTTAGCCAAGTTCAAACAATACTTAGTTTGTGGGAAATTTATCATCCAAATAGACCACAACAGTCTGAGATTCTTCATGCACCAAAAGGATCTCAATGATTGTCAGCAAAAATGGGTAAGCCGAGTACAAGCTTATGACTTTGACATAGAATACATGAAGGGAACTAGTAATGACGTGGCAGATGCATTATCCAGGCGGCCCCACCTCAACACTGTCACTAGCATTTCCCAAGATTGGAGGAATGATATTGTTGTAGAATATGCCAAAGATACACAAGCCTCTGAAATCTTGAAGTGAAGGACACTCAGCGAGGAGTATAGGATATGGGATGATCTTATATTGTATAAGGGGAGGATTTTTCTCACCCCACAATCAAAGATCAAGGGCAAGATTGTTAAGGAGTTTCATGATAGTGCTTTGGCAGGTCACCAAGGATACTACAAAACGTACAAGCAGATTAGATAGATGTATTCTTGGAAAGGGTTGAAAAGAGATGTGCTCAAACACATGCAGGAATGCATAACTTGTCAACAAAATAAAACGAAACAAAGACACCTAGTAGGTCTATTACAACCTCTACCCTTTCCCAATCAAAAATTGGAAAGCTTATCGATGGACTTCATAACCGGATTACCCAAGGTACATGGGAAGGATAGTATTTATGTGGTAGTGGACAGACTCTCTAAGTATGCTCACTTATTTGCTATCCCATCTGATTACAAAGCATCTCAAGTGGTAGAATTATTCTTTAAGGAAGTCTTTCGCCTTCATGGAATACCCAAAGTGATCATCAGTGATTGAGATAGTAAATTTCTTAGCCAATTCTAGCAAGAAGTTTTCAGGCTAGCAGGTACCAATCTAACCCCAAGCACGAGCTATCACCCATAGACAGATGGGAAAACATAGATTGTTAACAAATGGATAGAGGGTTACTTGAGAAATTATGTGACAGGTCAACAAGCAACATGGATCAGATGGCTTCACTTTGGCGAGTATTGCTATAATACCACCCATCATATGTCAATTGGAATGAGTCCTTTTAAGGCCCTTTATGGTTATGACGCTCCTTCCTTTGGACACTTGGTCACCTAGGAGAGCAAAGTGCAAAGTGTACAAGATTTCATACAAAGGAACATTGATCTCATGAAGACCCTTAGGGAGAATCTGCAGCAAGCACAAAACCAACAGAAAATCTATGCTGATTGTCATCGGGTAGAAAGAACTTTTCAAATTGGAGACCTAGTCTTTTTATGACTACCACCATACAAATAGACATCAATCAAAAGGAATGGGGCTGAAAACCTAAAGCCTAGATTGTACGGACCATACAAGGTTACAAGAATTGTAGGTGAAGTCGCCTACGAGTTGGAGCTTCCAGAACATAGCAAAATTCACAATGTCTTCCATGTATCTAGACTCAAAAGGGTCCTTGGGCAACAGGTTCATTCGTGCACAGAGTTACCTCCCCTAGATGAAGAGGGACAACTCATCTTAGAGCCTGAAGTTATCCTTGATACCCGAGAAAGGAAATTAAGGAATAGAGTCATCACTGAGTTCCTAATTAAATGGAAGGGACTTCCAGAAGATGATGCCACATGGGAAAGAGAAGAGACGATTAAGGCCTTTAAGGATAAAAGTCAAGATCAACAAAACTCGATGGTTCTTGATTAGAACAAGATGGACTATAGATGTAAAAATTTCAAAGAACTAATAAAATATTTGAGCAGAAGACTTGATAAAATGTGTATAAGACTTAAGCTTGGAGAAGACTCCCTAGAGGAGGAATCCAAAAAGACTTGGATAAGACTCCCCAGAGGAGGAATCCAAAAGGACTTGGATAAGAATCCCTAGAGGAGGAATCCAAGGAAAAACAAAGACACCTGGATAAGACTCCATAGAGAGGAATCTAGGAAAATTAGATAAGACTTTCCAGAGGAGGAATCCAAAAAGATTTGGATAAGACTCCCTAGAGGAGGAATCTAGAAGGACTTGGATAAGACTCCCTAGAGGAGGAATCCAAGGAAAAACAAGAAACCTGGATGAGACTCCATCAAGAGGAATCCAGAAAGATTGGATAAGACTCCCTAGAGGAGGAATCCAAAAAACCTGGTTAAGACTCCATCGAGAGGAATCCATAAAACTTGGATAAGACTCCATAGAGAGGAATCCAAGAAGCCTTGGATAAGACTCCTAAGAGGAGAAATCTAGAAGGCTTGAAAGGAGACTAGCGAACAAGATCAAGGAAGAAGAATGCATGGGATTGCTTGAGGACAAGCAAAATCAAGCGGGGGAGACTTGTGATGTCCCCATCACAGACAGATAAGTATAACCTAAAAATTGAATTTATTATTTCCAAATAATGTTTTCTTTACCTATATAAATATGATGATTATAATATAATGATTATATATATATATCTTATATTAATATATATATTTAAATTGTAATGTCCCCTTCTCAGCAGTGATCATTTCTGTTGACCGTTGGCCTATTCCGGAGACCCGTAGGCTGTGCGGATGGTGAAATTAGGGTTTCCTAACTTGGAGGGTCTTGCTTGGAGTTCGGGGATTCTGCTTTGGGGATTCTTTCCTGGGTTTTCAGAGAGCTTCGCAGTGGTGTGTCACTGGCATTCCTGCAACTTCGCGAATTTACTATTTTTGGTAAATTCTATTTTTGGCAGTGGACAGTTTGGGTTCAGTTCAGTTGGGCTTCTTCTGCAGTTGTTTCAGCTGGCACTTCAATTCTTGGCCTTGGGCGCAATTTTCAGTGGAGAGATAAGTATTTTATTATAATATTATTATTTTAATATTATACCCCTTTTGCCTAGCAGTGCAACTTTAAGTTGTTTTTAAAAAGGGGACTTTGAGGGTCTAGGCGTCATAAGGTGATAAATTATATTTTTTAATGTCAAATTTTTGAGACCTTGAAATGGACGCCCCTTTTGAGAAATGAAGTTTATTTTAAAAAAGTGAAATATTTTGTGGAGGAAAAAGGACGCCTTCTTTTGGAGGGAAAAGTGGAATTCGAAATTAGGGTTTTGGGGCGCCCTCTGGAAGCTTCTAGATGTTTCTCTCACTTCTATTTAATCAGGCCTCAACTCTTCATTTGGCATCTTCTGTCTACTACACCGTTATGCTGCTGGATTGGATTCAGGCACTCGCTTCGAGGAAAGCACACCTCCTAGCATTGGCTCATCTTCTTGCTTGAAAGACAGCAACTAGTTGAGAGGTTAGCTGGTTATTGGTAGTTTTGCATTGTAGTTGAGTTCTCTTGCATTTAGTGTTGATGTTCAAGCATCTTGTCATGTTTTAGTGTAGCTGATGTTGCATAGCTGTAGCAAGTTTTCATTCAAAACTCAAAAATACAAAAAGATTGCATTCTGGGTGTTTCATATTATCAATTGTCTAGTCAAGGCGCCATGTTTTGCCAAGTTTCAGATTTTTTAAACAAGTGTGGAATTTATTAGAAGAAAATCGCCCTTTCTCTTGGGCCGTACCATTGTACCTTGCATTGGAATTCGTGGAAAAATAAATACTGCAGTTTGGGTCTGTTTCTTGTGTCTTTCTTGGGCGCACTGAGTATAGGGAGCATTTGCATTTCGTTTGAAGTCAATTGGTTAAGAATTGGGTGAGCTATGTTCATTTCAATGGGTCTTCTATGTTGCTGATTGTTCATTTCAGACCTGGTTACTGTCATAACAGTCTGTAATTTGGATGGTTTGAGCTGCTGTGTGGGTGTTAAAAGCATTGGGAAACACTGTGGAAGATTCAATTAACATTGCTTGGTTTAAAGACTTCTAATTCACTGATATTGCAGGCATATTATACATTTTGTAAGCTGAACAGTAGTACTGTCAGCAACTTTAATATTATTGCAAATTCAATGTTTGTACTGCCCACTGAATAAGTGGAAGAGGCTGGCTTGCCGCCTATTTCTGTTTTGCATTGTAATTTCCTAAAGTCTCCGCCATATGGTCGCCTCGTATCCATCACGGATTGAGTAGCACATACTTGGTGTTGAGCTATTTTCTATATTGCATTAGATAGGGATCCTCTGACCGAATGCTCGTCGTTCTCCGGCGCATCTCGTGGTTAGAGTTCTTATTCAGCAATTTCCTTTGAGATCCTCTGACCAATGCTCACACCTTGCCCGCATCGGGATCCTGGTGTACATTCTGGTTAGAGTTACTTTCCGCATCGTTTTGGTTTAGGCTAACCTTAACGGGTGCATGTTGCATTGTAATCAATTTGTGAAAAATCAAAAAAAAAATTTGGTCCGGTTCATTACATAAATCAATATACAAAAATCATTACATTAAAATCAATATATTAAAATTAATATATTAAGTAAATCATTGTATTCAAATCAATATATTAGAATTAATATATTAACATCATTGGATTAAATATATATTCTAATTAACATCTAATATATTGAATAGGTATATCTTAATAGATCGATTGTTTAAACTATAATTGAATCGATGATTATGCTCTAATGGCAATTACAATTGATAGGTCATACCGCTTTAGGAAGAGAAGACGCGTCTGGTGCCCAGGGAGAAACACGACTCCAAAATACTCCTAAATAAGAATTCAAGAGAAGTTGGATGACATACATAGGATAGAAAGAGGAAACCGCTGCTGAAGATTACATTGATCTTGTGCCAAGTTTTGTAATGTCCCCTTTCTAGTGGAAGCACTTAAACCTGAATCTTGCTTTCAAAGTGTTTCTCAAAGAGACATTAGGAATGTTAGAGATCAATAAATTTCAGTAATAACATGTAATAAGTTCAAAGATGATATAAATATTGATAGGTCATACCGCTTTAGGAAGAGAAGACGCGTCTGGCGCCCAGGGAGAAACACGACTCCAAAATACTCCTAAATAAGAATTCAAGAGAAGCTGGATGACATACATAGGATAGAAAGAGGAAACCGCTGCTGAAGATTACATTGATCTTGTGCCAGGTTTTGTAATGTCCCCTTTCTAGTGGAAGCACTTAAACCTGAATCTTGCTTTCAAAGTGTTTCTCAAAGAGACATTAGGAATGTTAGAGATCAATAAATTTCAGTAATAACATGTAATAAGTTCAAAGATGATATAAATATTTCATTCTTGTCAAAGGACGATTCATTTCCTTCTTGTTACTCACTATTAACGATTCTTCTATAATATATTTTATAAGTACATTAGGGTAGATGTTAAACATCTTCTCAGATCCCATAGATGAATTCTATTATACCATTTAACGTCATAGCAAATGAATAGAGACATTATTACATATAAATCTCAATAATTGTTGTAAGCATCACTATTGCATATAAACGTATATCTATATACATATATATATGTCGATATATATATAAATATATAAACTATCATCATTAATTATCTATATATATTTATTTTATATATATAGATAACAATATACATAATAACAATCATATTAAACTCATATATATTTATTTTATTTTATTTTATATATAAATCAACAATCATATTAAACTTACTTATAATAACTATGAGGATAATAAATATTAACAGCAAAATACATAATTATATTCCTTAATGGAACATACCACAGTCTGCAGAAACCATACGATAATCTTATATAAATCATTCGCTGGTTATTCAGAGTATACATATATGTTCTTCACTTTATTCCTTTGCTCAGAATATATTCTTATATCCCTTCATCCATCGATCAGAATATATTTGTAATGTCCCCGTTTTTAGCACTTCACTTTTAAGTGATTGATAGCCTATTCCCAGTGTGCTGTCGGCTAGTCAGTGGCAAAATTAGGGTTTCGCGTTTTGGAGGATGCTTTTGCTTGAGGTTGGTTGTTTTAATGGCGGATTCTTTCTGGGTTTTCAGAGAGCTTCACAGTGGTATGTTTTTCTTGGCATTCCGAGCACCTTCACGAATTTACTATTTTTAGTAAATTCTATTTCTGGGAGTGATCTTTTTGGTCTCGGCACAGTTGACTTTCCTCTTCAGTCGACTCAATTGGTTTATTCAGATTCTGGCTTCGGGATGCAGTTTCAGAGAGATAAGTTCATTTCACTTAAATAACATTATTTTAATGTTATATTACCCCCTTGGCCTAGTCTCTTAACTTAATGATGTTTTAAAAGGTGGTCCTTAAGGGGTGGCGCCATCATTGAAATAATTTTATAATTATTAAGGTTGAATTAAAGCCTTAATATTGGACGCCATTATTAATGTGATGAATTTATTTAAAAGGTCAAAATTGAGCTTTGAAGAAAGGGGCGCCATCTTTTGGAGGATTAGGGTTTGATTCAGAAAATAAGATTAGGGTTTTGAGAAGGTCAATGGCAAATTATAAAAGGAAGCCTTTTGTTCTCTTTTTAGTATCTTTTGTCTACAGGAATGTTATGCTGCCAGATTGACTTTGGGATTGCTTCGAGGAATGAAGGCCTCCTAGCTTGGCTCTTCTTCTTGCTTGAAAGACAACAACTAGTTGAGAGGTTTGAGTGTTATTGATTTGTCTTTTCAGTTATAGTTGGTTTCCTATCCTTCGTAGTTGAGTTTTATTATTTTCTGTCAATTCCAGAGTTGCTGGTCATGACTGCTGAATGTATATTTCTGCTCACAAGTCTCAAATCTTAAACATTCTCATTCTGGGTATTGTCTCATTGTGTTTCCCTGTTGGAGGCGCCCCTTCATGAATATTTGCAGATTTTAATACGAAGTTTATGATTTTATAATGCAAATTCGTCATTCCTTGAAGGCCGTACTTTCTGGAGTGCCTTGGGATTCGTGTCAGTAATTAATAACCACTTTTAGATGCCTTTTCTTATTACTAAGTTAGGCGCTAACCTTTTGAAGGTCTATTGCATCAAACTTGAAGTCATTTGGGTCAGTTTTGAGTGATATATGAGCAATTTAGTGGGTTACAGGCATGCTGGTTATATATTTTAAAGTGCAGGTCTGTCATAACAGATTTGAGAAAATCTGCATTTTCCTTCTTGGATTAGTGTTAGGAAATCATTAAAGGTTTTGTGAAAGATCCCTTGTTGTTGCAGCAATTTGAAGAGCTCTAATACTTGATCTTGCAGGCATTTAAATATTCATTGTAAGCTGAACAGTAGTACTGTTAGCATTTCTCTCAGTCTTACTTTACATTCTGTGTACGCGATTGTATTTCTTTATATCTCCGTCATATGGTAGCTCCCATTCCGTCTCGGGTTGGAAAGCACATTCTTGACGTAGAGTACTTCAACATTCTTGCTTATTTCCCTTAATAGCATTGTAATTCTTAGCACTCCACCATATGGTCGCTTCCTTTCCATACTGGATTGGGTAGCACATGCTTGGTGTTGAGTTGGTTTTCAGTACTTGTAGCGTAGAAGATCCTCTGACCATATGTTCGTCCTTCGCGGACACATTCTTGGTTAGAGTTACCTTCAGTTGCATTTTGTTTAAGGCATTGACGATCTTCTTGCCATATGACAGCCTCTCTCTTGTGGAGATTGAGTGCGCATTCTTGGCAACGAGTTATTTGTAATCTGCTGGTTTGAATTATCTAATCCCTAACGGGTGCTCTTTGCATTGTTATGTACTTGGTAAAAATTGAAAAAATTGGCTCGGATTATTTCAATATTCTTATTCTTATTTCTGCCAACTTCCTCCTTTATACTTTCATCATTGAGGGGAGTGAAGAGTCATCTCTTTTCCTTAATAAGAACAGCTCTTCATAACAGATTGCTGCTCTTATTAATTCCTTGCTTTCTGCTTATTATCACTTGCTGCCTTTAATTAATGAATAACAAAACAAATTGCTTTATAAGACTTTTGTCTTTTTCTTTAGACCATATATGATTGCTGGCCTTTAGCATTATTTGGGATAGGAATCGGTGCCTTTTGGGTTTGATTCTTATTATTCTAAGAACATAGTTAAGATCAGAATTAATTTTATTATATTGTTTTATATATAACATTTACAATAATATTATCACTTGGTGATTATTATTATAATGATATTTCATATTATATAAATAATGTATTATTATTTATTATTTTTTTCTTATATATATTTTAATATTTGATTTGTCATTTATTTAAGGATTTATATATTATAATGATTGTAATTACAATGATATGCAATCTTCATCTGGTATTACTAATTTTATATTTATAATTATAATATTATCAATGATAATTATAATTATCTTAAAATCGTAAGTACTCATGTTTAGATTTTGACATTCATTTGTATTCTATTTATTCACATTTATATTCTAACATGTATTGTTTTTACGTATTTGCTTTTCAATGCTTAACAATTTTAGTGTCCTAATTCGGGGACATGACAGTCCACCCCACCCGAAATTGCTTGTCCTCAAGCAATCTACTAAGAAAATCTTTTTATCATTGTGAAGCATAAGCGATTATAAACACACATGGTGTATCTATGTTGAAAACACACAAAGCTTATATGCAGGTCAAACACGTAGAAACCCATGCAAAAAATGCATCAATCACATCAGACATAGAGAAGATATTTCAAACATGTAGCAATCAACGACATAGAATAGGTACACATAATCGCTCATGTTGAATACATACCATACATGGAGCAAATTATCATACATGAAATAGTCACAAGGTTGGCACATGAGATATTGTAAGCCACAATCACATCAGAAATGAAGCCAGTAACATACGAAGCATGAGAGAATATTGAAAGACACATAAGTTGCGTTACGAAGCATATTCATGGCATTAAGAGGGTACTCATGTATGAAGAGTCTTGACAAACATGAATTGATCACATATAAAGCTTCCATGAAATAATCATGTTGAAAGTGTATCAAATATATAGCAAACTGTAATGTCCCCATTTTGGCCATACGCTCTTCTGTGACTGAGAGCCTATTTCCGAAAATCCGTAGATTGATCAGAAGTGAAATTAGGGTTTCCTTCGTGTTGGCGTTTAAATTAGCACCTCTGGAGTGCTGATTGTAAACGTTCAGCTATTTCAAATGTTTTGCAACACTTCTTCGTTATTTAAAGAGGAGAAGTCCCTCTCTGCTGGGAGCAATGCGTAGGGAAGGGAAATGTTAACTAAGTTCCTATCTTTTTATGCTTCAGCGGCAGGACACAAGGGTGCACAAACACAATGCGCCGTAGCTAAGCTTTTCTCTGGTTTCTGCAGATCTTAACTACGACTAACTAGCTTCTATCTATCCAATACCTTCAAGATGAACAGAGCATGAGGGTAAAGGAGCGGGAATGGGATGGTTGGATCACTTGAATTCGCCGTCTCCAGAGAATATGACCGAGGCTCTAAACTCTCGGGTATACACCGGGATAAGGTTGGTACAAGCAAACACTCTACACGGTAAACTAGATCCGAGACCTGCCAAGGAGGAGGGACTCCTATCCGAGGTATGGGCTTAAGAAATAGTTTACTAGAAACAACAAAGTCACGATGCCTTGGCCAACGAGCTTGCTAAGGAGGAGGGACTCCTATCCGAAGTATAGCTTGGAAGTCAATACATTAAACAACATCAAACGACAACTGTCAATAACAAATATCCAAGGAGGAGGGACTCCTATCCGAGGAGGGAAATGAGACAACAAGCTATTAAACACAAGACGTAGACATAACTTCAAATAAGATGATCAAAATGCAAGCGCCTTCTGATATTCCTCTTCAATGCTTCATCAACGAATTACAAAAGTTGGGAGAGCAAAGGCACGAAATCATGCACAATTACAATCATCCAACGAACTCTCATCCAAGAGTGAACAAATATTCGCTTTCAAAGTGTTGGCAACAATGGCGCAGCAATTTTGCATAGCAAGTAAAGGTTAAACAAATAATGAGCCCAAGGCTCTTATTTATAGAACTCAAAGGAGTGGGCAACCCCAAAATCTCCTTGAGTTAACAATGAGTTCTTGCCAATCAATTAGCAAGATTTATTCCTAAAAAGGGGGAACAAGCAGTTAACTGGAAAACTACTTCAGTTAACTGAAAGTCAACAAAGAGTCAACTGGAAACTACTTCAGTTGACTGAAAGCAAACTAAAGGTGAACTTAAATCTAAAGTCTCCCTCCAAAATAGACATCCACATTTAGTGGAGATCTAAGATCCACGAATCATGGAAGCCAATTAGACATCCTTAATTAGTGGGATCTGACAATGCATGATTTAAGGAAAGTGGAGTTAAACTTGGAAAGAAGCATCAAGTTAACTCCAACTACATTTAATAGCATCTTGAGTTGACTTGGAAAGAAGCATCAAGTCAACTCAAGTCTCATGAATGCCACTTGGAGTGTGTATGGCGTCCTTCTCTGGTGCATTTATAGCTCGCCACTAATCAGCAGTGTCTCAATCCATTGATTGACTTCATCAGCTTCTGGGGAGTTAATGCTCTGTAGGATGATGACGTGGCGTCGGAGCATGACCTCACCCGTTGTGAGCTGATTTCCGAAGTCAATGCATTGAGATGCTGCCTCTTCTAACTTGGTTGATAAAGCTGCTACCTTAGCCAGCTTACAACCCTCTGGATCGTCAAGAAAGGTGCTGCGGATGACATCCCTGAACTGGTTCTGTACAGTCACCAACTCGACGTATTCTCCTCCCTCACGCTGATATTCCATGCAAGGGAAAGATATTACCAACATTCTTGCGAAGTTGATAATAGTGGCAACCACCCTTCTGTAATCAATCAACTCTACTGAATGAGCGTCGTAGGCTTTCACCTTGTACGCCAATTGTTCCTTCCAAGCAAAAAGATGTTGCTTGTTTTCCTCAGAGTATACTGATTGATATGCTAATTGCAAATCTGCAATTGTACTTTCGTCTTCAAGCCTCTTTTCTGCAATCCTTTGTTCCGACTGCTGGATCTCCACACGAAGTTCATGTGCTCTATCCCATAACTGGTATAGGTTCGCCAGTACGCATCTACCCTTGAGAACAAACTCTTCCACCTGATTTCTCAAGTGTTTGCCGAATGTTAACAATTGCCGATGATTTTGTTCGGCGGGGAGATCTAGTAGTCCTGCTGGTAGGGCTGAGACGTTTGGTGTGCCATGTATCAAGCTGGTTATGTAAGACCTCAGTTTCTGATTTTCAGCCTTTAAGGCTGCCTTTTCTTTACCATCCTTGGCCATACTTTCTTGTGCGCTCACCGAAGCTATTCCGAGAAGATCCGCCTCCACCTGTCATGTAGTCTTCCCGAGGTTAAGTTGAGACAAACTGTAGTCCTCTACTTGAACCTCGTGTATGCTTTTCTCTACTGGTGGGGCGGCAGTCTCTATAATGATCTCACAATCTGCATTCCTTTCTATGTGAACTTGCTTCTTTAACTTATTCGCCGACGTGTCTTGTGGGACGTGGTCGAACTCGGTAAAGTCAAGTTCATACGAGGGTTTTTCCCTCTTTCTTCCTAGGAAGCCTTCAAGCCAAATAGAATCTCGGCGAACTTCACTAGGAGGGACGTGAGGCCCTTGAATGCTAGATGTGTGAGACTGTCTTTGGAGCAATGTCTCGTTGGCGAATCCAAAGAGTCGATGAGGGACTTGTGTGTGGCCCGTGATCTTTTGGTGATATGGGGCGGCTCTTTTTTCCACATAGGGCGGCACCGTTTGGCTGGCGCTTCTCTTGTTGTTGCTTCGCCATTGGTTCGATACTGGTTCTTCAACAACTATTCTTTCTTTGCAGTTCCTCAGGTGATAACCACCAGCTGAATCCGAGGGGGTAAGGTCTCTACTCTTTGTTCTGGGGCAGCAATACCCGTGATTATTTCAGGACTATGTGTGGCTTCTTCTACTGGTGTCCTCTGTGTTCTAGGTTTTGACATCCTCATTCCTCGGGGAGGATTGCACCATTGCTTCTGCCTTGGTTTCCTTCTTGAAGTGGAAGGTGGTGTAGACTGAACCTGTGGCGGCTCTGTTCTGTGAGGTATCACCTTCCTTGATTTCTTGCTGTCGAGATAGAGTTGGCTATTTCTAACCCCTCTACTCGTTCTTTCTTCTATAGATGTATCCTCTTTGGCATACCAATCCACTCTCGGGAGCGGTTGGGAGTCAACTGAATCTGCGAAGAATGTGGGGAGAATGACTTCCCCTTCATCATCTGACAGGCCCTCAATGTCTGCTGACATGAAATCAGCAATCTGTGGGAGTCCGAATCTGCTGTAGTTCCTTCTTCGCACTTCATACTCGTCTTTACAATTCACCCAATAATCTTCCATAGAAGACTTATGTGACGAGTGTTGCTCGAGGTGTGCTGCATAGAGTCCTCTGGGATCATAGGATCTTCTATCGATGAGATATTTGAGGTTGAACCTCCTTGTTTCTTGACCCATCATCTTTGCATCCGCCGCGAATCCACATCTATATAGTCCCATTTCAACGGGAAAGTTAACAGCTGTCTTCCTCTTCAAGCGCAAGTGGATATGAACCTCGGACAACTGTCTCAGGAACTCCATGAAAACTACCCTATCTGAAGGGTGTCTTGGTAGCATGGCGGGGTGGCCAATGTAGCCATACACGCGTATGTAGGAGAATGTAGGAAATTGGATAAACCAATCTGCCCAATCCGCCATTGCCTCTCTGGCTATCTGTGAAATACGCACGTGCATCTCATGGTTAAGCTCACGAACTATGTGCATGGTGAAGTGATCACTTGTCTTCTTGAAGTGTCTTTCCGCTTGAGTAAACTCAAGGCGTGTGAAAAACTCGTGAACCTTCTGCACACCTAAGGTTCCCACATTGTTTAATAACCTAAAATCGCCTTGGAAGGCTATTAGGTATACTAGGTAAGAGCACATGTGGAACCTATGAGCTTCCAGATACCCAGTGATTTGTCGGTGGAGTGTGTCACTGATCAAAGTGGCCCAGTCATAGTATTCCCTCCTGCCAATGATTTTAGCGATGACATAGTACATCCATGGCTGGAATTGACGACCATCTTCTTCTCCAGTGACTGTTGAGTAGAGTGATTAACACTGCGTACTCGTCTTTACATTCTCCTCGCCCCAACAACTTAGGCAAGCTTGCCTTTGTCACTTTCAGCCATTTTTTGGCCATTATCCTTTGACATTTGTCCTTAGTTGTCTCAAAAGCTTTCTCACATTCCGTCAATGATATGACTTTGCTGTTAGGATGTGAGGGAATATCAAAACATCTTTCGATATCTTGAGGCTTTAAACTGCAAACAATTCTTCCATCTGCTGCTCTGATTTCTCTGGTGGTAGGGTTGTAATGCTTGATACAAGCGATTACGAGCTCTACGCTTTGTAGTGTGATGGGAATTGATGCGGCTTGCAGCAATCCGGATTCTTCGATATTCTGCAATGTTATTTGATTCATGCCTTCTAACTGCTCCGAATCGACCACTGGATTTACTTGGTGTAGATTTGTGTCAACTGTTTTCAGGTAATCATGGAGTAAGACCGTCTTGGTCTCGTATTGCCCCTGGGAGTACTGCATCCTGAAAAACTTAAAGATTGACTGTAATCTTGACCTAGTTCAGATGATTTTCGGAAACCCTTAAAAATAGCACCCTGCCGAGAAGTATTTTTCCGGAAAAAATCTGGCACATGGGTTTTGTTCGTGCTTCAATGCTGAACAAACCCAGTTCCTCAGAATTTGGATTCTGAAACTTTTTCGGAAAAACCCCCAAAAATAGGGGCAGCAAGTTTGCTGATTTTGGAAAATTTGTCAAGATGGGTTTCTCCGGAAAATGATGCTAAATCTACCCAGTTGATCTGATCTGATGTAGCCTATTGCTTTTTCTGTCAGATGCAAGAAAACCTAAGACAAGAAGAGAGGAAAAAGACAGAAGGTGGATTGGAAGTTTTATCTGATCTTCTAAAAAAAACTATCTCTGATCCAATCCTCAAAATGGCAATCTTTTCCTGCTTCAGATCTGCAAATAAAAATGAAGAACGGATGAAAACCTCCTTCAGATCTTCAATGGCGTCCTTGAGAGCTTGTGGCTGTTTTTATCTTTGAATCTGCAATGAAATAATGAAAAGGGGACGCCATCTCCTTGAGTATATATGTTTGAGCTTCAGATCCACAAATTTGGGGACCTAACACAAGCTCAAAAGGTGATTTGAGTTTGATCTGAAGTTAAAAAGGTGATTTCCACCAATCGTGGAGCGTTTTAGCCAACTTTAACTCAAAAAGCTTTTGACTTTAGTCAACAAATGACCTTTGACTTCTTTTGGGCGTCCCTTTTCATCTTTTGCAAGTTTTTTAGTATTTTCTCTCCTGAAAACCCCCTGTTTGATCCTGAATCTAGCGTTGTCTGTTGACCCTGAGACGTCACGGACACATTCACTGCGGAGCTGGATCCATCTTGGAAAGAAGTGCACAGGGGAGCTACCATGATAAAGAAGAAACTAAGTTTAGGGCTCAAAGAATGGAAATACCCCAAGAAGAGCGCTTTTACTTAATACCTTAGTGATTTTTTCAATCTTAGTTCTTCGGCTCGTTTAGAATGACCTCCCGTGCTTTGGTAGTTTCTGGCGTTGATTAGATGGATGTTTGCCTTGATGTCTTATCGAGGGTTCGACTCTGCCGCTTGAGAAATGGTATCTTGAAATCTGGATCTCAAATTAGGGTTTCTTTATCCAAGGGCGCCCCTCCTTGAAAAGGGCGCTTTTGCCTTTTAGCTGGATTATTTTCATCTGACAAGTTGCCTACTTTGATTCAGATTATCCGTTGACTGCTCTGTCAGGTATTGATGCTTGCAGTTGCGTTTCCGAGATCTGCTTGAGCTGAGAAGGTTATCTAAGGAAGCCTTTTGTCATTGGTCAGCATCTGGGAGTCCAAAAGAAAGGGCGCCTTTCTTTAAGAAAGGCTCTTTTTCTTAGAACTTTGTCGTTTATCTGTGGTTTCCTGGTAGTTCCTCAACTGCCTCTTTTTGCTTTATCAGCAACTGCTTACGATCTGCTCATCGGATGATCTGGATGTTTGTTTCACTGTTGAGCCAGCAGTCAAAAGTTAAGAATGACTGTTTCGGATGATCTTACTGACTTTGTTTGACCTTCAAAGACCATGGGCGCCCCTGCTTGAAGAAGGCGCCTTTTCCATATGTGAGCAATCTCCCCTTCGTAACATCTCCAGAGTTAGTCAAATTTCGACCTTTTTCGTTTTCAGGAATCTCCCTCATCGAACAGCATCTTTTTCGACCTTTTCCGCCATGGTTGTGTCGTTGAAGCTTTTGAAGCTTAGCTTTCAGCACCTGGTACTGGCCAATCTGCCATTAATGGCTGTGGAGCTCCTAACTTCGTTCCTGAAAAATAGAAATAGACCCACCAGAGTAAAACTTATCTTTTGATGATTCTGACTTGACCAATGCGATCGTGAGGCCTTTTAAGCCTATCAAAATCATTTTCGGTCATTTCTGGGAAGGTCCTATTTTCGGGGGATTTCCCTGAAAATAGGGGAAAAAACCCTAATTTTCAAAATTTCAGAATTTTGCACGTGTGTTCCTTGACAGAAACCCACCAAGATTCTATGATTGGTTTGACCTAAAACTGACTCAATATGGCATTTTGACAAGATTTAGCTCAATTTACACAGAACGCCAAAAAAATTTATTTGGGGTATAACACACTCTTGTGAAGGGAATATTTGAGGATGAGGATAGGGGTATGGATTGGATAAGGGGATAGAGAACATGGACTAGAATTGAATAAAGGATTTGTATAGGAATCCACATGAAAATCTTGTGAAGGAAAGATTGGGGGATAAGGATTTGAGATATGGAGTGAAGATTTAAGGATGTGATTTATATATTATGGGTTCCCTTATCAAAGATAGGAAATGGATGACCAATGGGTAACCATTGAAGATTATTTTGGAATATAGATTGTCAATGTAGATCTTTGGTTAAAGGTGAGTTTCATTTTTAAAAGGTAGAATAAGGAGGACAAATGGATAAATGTTGAAGATGAATGTCATAGCTTGCACTAACTAGTTAATGATTTAGATAGGGTGATCCCACAATAGTGGTTTACAATTTTTGGCCAACTGGACACTAAAATTATTATTTTTAACTAAATCTTCACATTCAGGCACTCATAGCGGTTAAATCGTGAGGGATGTGAAGATGATGCAAACTAGAGTCTCGTCACATTTTGATTGTAGATTCTAAAAATATTTTTTTCAAAATTTTTGGAATTAGATTGCACTTTTTTTTCCATCTTCCACGAAATTTCTTTTTTTTAGAAAACAACGTTTTTAAAAAGTGACGCACACTGTATAACACATAACTTTTTTTTCATGAAGGATAAAATTCTAATTTTTTCGAATTTAGATTTGTAGCTCCGATATCTAGTGTTTCCACTTGGTTGGATTTTTTTTATTAAATATTTTTTCTTTAATCAAATTTCGAAGTCAAACCAGTTACAATTCAGACATAGCGTGACTGTATAACACAATTTTTTTTGTATATATCGAAATTATTATTTTTTTTTGGCCCAAAGACTTCAATAACTGGTGCACTCATATTTTTTATTTGTTTTGATAATCTGCTATTTTTCTACATGTGTAGAACAAAGACCTTCATTTTTGATGAAAAACCTATGTTTAATAAAACTAAAAAAACAAATACATAATAAAACCAAAACATATTAAAATTATATTCGTTGGATAGGTCGTTTCGAGGAATACCTGATTCCAGTTGGGTTTGTGAAGATTCCTCCATTTTCATCCTCAAACCGAATTCCAAAGTGCCAAAATTTAGGTTTTTTTTGTGTCTCAGGGGGGGATTAGGAATAAGGGGGGTTCGTACAAACCCCTAGGAGTGAACGCGGGTTCGACCAAACCCTAGTTCGATCGGTTCGCTCGAAGTCCTTTCCAATGCATTATTTTGTTGTTGTCAAATTCAAAGAGGTTCGCTCGAACTAGTAGGTTCGTATGAACCCCCAAAATCACTTTTTTTGCCTGGGATCATTTTTGTGAGTTTTCCTTCCTCACTTGAATTGGAAACCACTATTGTGGCTTCACTTGATAATTGATGGGCAAATGATTAGAAGTTATGACAACAATATCTAAAGATCTATGAGGTATATCATAAGGAGAACCAAGGGATAGGCATGTGAAATTAGCAATATAGTTTATGTTGATTGGTTATTGGCTTTGATGAGTGATACATGAGAAATTAGAGCTTGTGGTAGTCCTACTCAAGGTCATGGCATCTATGAGTTTAGGAGGTAATTCATCATATTCTAGTTGTTCAACAAGGCTATCATAATCATTGTATTCATTTTGACTAACTTGATTTGATAAGAAAATTTGATCTAAGGGACTCAATGTTTGGTTTACCCTTGATTATTATCTTTAGCCTTGCTTGTGTGGGATATGGGTTCATTTCTTTGGTTTGGATTTTAGTTTTTGATTATCCATATAACTAGATTCATGTGTTTTATATTTTGGATGATTTAGGTTTTGGATAATTTGATGGCATTGACTTAGGGTCTTAAGAATGAGCATTAGATTGGACGGTGATTGATGTCAAGGATGAGATTTTTGAATTAAAGTTGGATTAAATGAACTTTGATGGTTAGTCCCATGAGATTAAAATTAAGGAAAAAGTGACTTGTGCTGGGGTGATTTGATGGTTATTGGAATTGGGATGATAGGGTGTGATTAGATTTGGATTGATTAGTTTGGAATTGGACAATGATTAGGATGAATGGATGAGGGATATTTGGATGGGTTGGATTATAATGAGTTGGATTTGGATTAGGATGGTTGGATTTGATTAGGATGGGTTTAGATTATAATGGTTTGGATGGAGATGGATAAGTTATATTGGGTTTGATTAGATTGGGATGGATCATTGAAGATGTGGGATGTGGGTTAGGATAAGTTGATTTAGGATGAAAATGGAACTTGGATGAGGGGATTGGTTATGATTGGGGCAAAATTTTGATGTTATTATTTGCTTATGGACTCAAGTGAGGAGGTTACAAGATGATTGATTAGAATAGAGGACGACTGGGATTAGGATGAAAGTGATGTGCTATCTTGTATCACAAAAGCATATGTCTATAGACTCTTTAAATTTAGATTTGAAATTGAAATGGTTGAAACCTATAATCAAGGTTTGTTCAATGGATTTCCATAAGAATGCACAACAAGAAATGTTTTTAAATGTGGATGTAAAGTATGTTCACTAATTTAACACATGAAAACATTAAAAAAAAAACACACATTAATAGCTTATAGCCCTGTTCTATTCAAGTGGATGTCATTTTTATGACCTCATCAATGGACCACCTATACACCCCTTACGATGAAGGAAAATCAATACCCATAGTGAGTTTTACTTGTTTCAAAATTGACTGTTATGTTTACTCTACGAACACGGTTTCATTTTACTCGCGGATAAAAACAATAATTTCACTTTATTTCGTATGAATATACGTCCGGCGTGCAACTTCTGTGTATAACTGTGTGTAATTATGTGAATTGTGATATGTGATCTGTAATCTATCGTTTTAGTTTAGTATTTTTTTGATTAATAACATATTAAGCAGTGTGAACTGAAACATATATCAAAAATACTCTCCATTGATGTTATATACTGTAAAAGGATTATTTCTCTTAAAGATACGGGTATTTTGGATCCCGTAAAGCTGTGGATTTATTGTACCACGTGAACAGCAGAAGAAGAGGCGTCGATTGTGACTGGTGTGATCGGTGATGGTCACCCCACTTTCGAGCGTCTCTTCACGCCCGTACGACGAACATACCGACAAGTGTAATCAAAAGAATTATCCTGGCCACACCTGCGTATGAGGAAGATTCATGGAAGCCCGAGATGCTTGCGTATGAGGAAGGATCCCATGTGGGAGGCGGGCTTCCATGAATCTTCCTCATACGCGGGTGTGGCCAGGATAATTCTTTTGATTGGACTTGTCGGTATACCCACCATACCGGCGTGAAGAGATGCTCGAAAGTGGGGTGACCGTCACCGATCACACCAGTCACAATTGACGCCTCTTCTTCTGCTATTCATGAGGTACAGTAAATCCACAGCTTTACCGGATCCAAAATACCTGTATCTTTAGGAGAAATAATCCTTTTATAGTATATAATAGCAATGAGAGTATTTTTGATATATGTATCAGTTCACACTGTTTAATATGTTATTATTGTGAACTTCCAACATTACAAAATTTCCAAAACAACAACAGAGATTTCTTCTGCCAAGGCTGCGGTCGCATAGTGGGAGGCTTCCTAAAAATTCAATGGGTGCTGTTTAGATTTTTAAGAGTATTTTTTAAATCGATGATCCCATGAATTTTGTAGCTTAAAAATTTAAGCTTCAAATTTTAATAAATTGTGATAGCTTGAATTTTATTATTTTTTACATTCAATTCAACAAATAAATATAAAATAATATAAAAAAAATTGATAGAATTTAAATATCTCACATAATTGATTAGTAGCATAAACTTAAAATTACAAACTTAAAAAAATTCTATTTAAAAAAATATTATAATTAACCCTGTAATATTTTATTTTTTAGTCAGAAAACTCTTTGACTATAAAAAAAAGTTGGTGGAACCCATCCATAAGACCCTGGATGCCTGTAATCATTACCCAAAATCCATTTGAGTTGAAGTAGATTACCTGTTACCCAAGACCAATTTACAAATGAAGTAGATTGGTCATCATAAATGTAGGAGGTGGATGGAATACAGATCTAATACCTAAGCTCAGAAATAAACACAAAATTGATTCACCAAAAAATCCTCTGTGCTGCTGCACATTTCATTTATCACTCAATATATTACATATGCCAGAATACTACAACATTGCCTATGATATCTTGATCATCTTGCCACCTGATGCTCTAACCCATTACTTGATGCCTCTTTTATAAAGGGCTTAGAATACATATAGATAATTCTGGAAACTACAAAATACATTCTAGAAATTATAAAAGACTCTTCTAGAACTTAGGCCAGCCTGTCTATCTTCTAGAACAATCTCTAACTTTTCTAACCCTTTCTAAAAATTCTTATTTGATTTGTCTTTTTCCAATTTAATATTTGTCTTATTTATATTCCCAATGAGTGGGAGAAATTATATTCCAACAATAAATTTGATCATCACCCAAACCAATTTCCAGCTCTTTCATTTCTATTATTACGGTCTGAGAGAAGATGAGAGGCGGCATGAGCAAGGGGGTTGGGGTAGAGCCTGATTGGGAAAACGATTTAAAAAAAGCCTGTGCAGAGGATTCAGACGTCAAGAGTTTCCACGAGAAGCTTGAAGCTGACAAGAAGCAAATTATCAACACCCTTGAAAATGGCAGGGTAAAGGGCAGCTTGCCTCTGGATTCTCTAAAGGTGATCACCTCCCGGTTGGCTGAAATAGACGAGCGCCTCAAAAATCTCATACTGAAACATCAGAAAGAGATCCAGAAAAATCATAAGCTGTCTGAGTTGGTTGACGAATATCTCAAACAGAATGTAGTGACTTCAGAATTCTACAATAAACTGCACAATTGGCTGGAAAGGTTGGACGACAGCCGGCGTTTACTTGAGAACGCGTTACGGTGCATAGAACCTGCAAATCCCGACAGGGCGCAGTACACGAAGTGTAAGGACAAGTTAGCGGAATTTAAGACGGCTGTGAGGCTATTTAACGAGGAATTTTCCCACCTGTTGAATGACGTCCGCGAAAAGCACGAACAGATTCAGAAGAAGCTCAAGGCGATAAAAGATGAATTGGATAGAAAGCTCAGGCGCGTGAGGGTGTGGCGAAAGTTTTCGATCATTATTTTTGTGGCGGCGGCTGCAACGGTGTTGATTTGCTCTGTGGTAGCAGTGGCCATGACGGCGCCGCCGTTAGCGGTGGCCATTCTCGCCGCCCCATCGCTTCCCATTGCCTCCATGGGCAAGTGGGTCAACCACAAGTTGACAGAATACGAGAAGAAGATCAAGGTAGAATGTGACGTTACAAAGGCGATGGAGGAAGGAACCCGTCTAGGGCTTTTCGAGCTGAATCAAATTAGCGTTCACTTGGACCGACTGGAGGCCACCATCCGTTTGATTCTTGGGAAGGTGGACTTCTATTTCAAGGACGAGGATGACCAGCACGATGCAGTGGAGGTTATCAGGGAGAAACAGCAGGGCTTTAAGGATCAGATCGATAACCTCAAGGATGCAGTGGAATATATCAGGGAGAAACGGCAGAGCTTTAAGGACCAGACCAATTCCCAGAACGCTGTAGTGGAGGATATCAAGAAGAAATAGCAGAGCTTTAAGCACCAGATCAATGTCCAGAATGCTGTAGTGGAGGATATCAAGAAGCAGCAGCAGGACCTTAAGTACAAGATCGATGATCTTTTCAATCATTTGGATCTCTGCATCCGAGAAACACGAGGGAACAGTTACCAAGTTGTTCTCCTCAACGGCATAAGGTCAATTTGAATTGATTTATCATTTTGATTTTTTGTCTTGGTTGCTGTCAATTCAATTCAAAACTGAAACTCCTATATGGCCATATCATTCATTTACCAACGAATTGGTTAACTTCTTTTATCATGAACGAACAGGATTAGTAACCCCTCAAATATGGACAAAATAACAATTATTGTTAATCAAGGTAAATCACTTATAATAGAAAGAAATGGAACTTTAAGGATCAAAACCCTCGGGGACGTTAGGTCGAATATAGGTTTGGAACAGTGAAAGTAAAAAGGAGTCTACTGTACTTATTAATTAATATTCATAAAGATTTTGTTCTTTTCTGTATTCAGATTTTTCTGACTCTAGGTTTTAATTGATTTTCAGGGTGTGAAGGTTTACGGGTTGTTCGGCAGTGGTGAAATTAGGATATGCATGGTGCGATGAATTAATCCAACTGATTAAAATATTAGGTTTTTAATTATAGAAATTAAAATTGAAAGAGATTTTTCCTTGAAAGGGGATTATATTATTTTGGATTAAATTATGAGTTGCTTGGTGTGTTATTGAGATCATCAAATCTTTGGCTTATTAATTTGTTAAAGACTAAGTGGATTAGATTATGAGTGGCTTGGTGTGTTCTTGAGACCATCAAATCTTTGGCTTATTAACCTTAAAAGACTAAGTGGATTAGATTATGAGTGGCTTGGTTTGTTCTTGAGACCATCGAATCTTTGGCTTATTAATTTGTAAAAGACTAAGTGGATTATATTATGAGTGGCTTGGTATGTTCTTGAGACCATTGAATTTTTGGCTTATGAATTTGTAAAAGACTAAGTCGATTAGCTTATAAGTGGTTTGGTGTATTCTTGAGATCATCAAATGTTTGGCTTATTAATTTGTAAAAGATTAAGGTATTTATATTTTATGATTTGTTTTAGTGTTTTAGAAAAGATAAGATTGATTTATATGATCAAAAGAATCTTTGTGTTAAAGACATGTTATTTCTAAGATTAAAAGAGTTTTTTTTAAAGTATAGAAATTGTTCTTAATATTTTGAAACAAACTTTTGCTTGGAAGGAGGATTGAATTATTTGGAGTGGTCGATTTGTTCTTAATGTTGAAGATTCATCCATCTTTTGAACTCTTAATTTGTAAAAGATTATTGTATTCATCTTTTATGGTTTGTTTTAATACTTTAGAAAAAAGTAGGGTTTGCTTGTACATCACGAATGAGTCTTACTATTAAAAATTTATGATATTTTTAAGATGGAAAGAGAGTTACTTTCTCAAAATTTAGAAAGTGTTCTTAAATAATTTGAAAGAGACTTGTCTTTGGAAGGAAGACTAGATTATTTGGAGTGGCTTGTTGTGTTCTTGAGATAAAAGATTCATCAATTTTTTGATTTCTTAGTTTGTGAAACATTAAGATATTCATCTTTTATGATTTGTTTTAGTGCTTTAGAAATAATTAATGTATGCTTATGTATTGTAAAAGAGTCTTATTGTTATATGCAATTTTTAACATTGAAAGAGAAATGTTTTTCAAAATATAAAATGTATTCTTCAATATTTTGGTAAGATTTGTTCATACAAAGAAAATTGAATTATCTTGAATGGCTTGATATATTCTTGAAATCAAATACTCTTCAAACTCTTTAATTCATTGTTTATAAAAGATTAAGATATTCATCTTTTAATATTTGTTTTAGTACTTACAGATATTCATCTTCTAATATTTGTTTTAGTACTTACAGAAATAAATAGAACTCGTTTATACACTAGTAAAGAGTCTCACTGTTAAAAAAATTATACTATTTTTAAAATTAAAAGAGAACTTTTCTGTAAAATCTTGAAGAATGTACTGGGAAGTAGGATTGGATTATTTGAAGTTGCTTGGTATGTTGCGAGGTTGTCGATTTCGATTGGCTCCATGGGCTAGTGCCTCAACTCCTGGTGGACAAAATATGAGAAGACGATCAAGGTAGAACGTAAGGTTATAGACAATACAGAAAAGAAGCTATGGAGGGCTTTACGAGCTGAATCAAATTAGCGCTCGCATGGAGGGAGTGGAGTTCATCATTGGGTTGATTTATCAGGGTGAAACAGCAGAGCTTTAAGGATCAGATTGATAACATGAAGGATGTAGTGGAGTGTATCACGGATAAATGACAAAAGCTTTAATGGCCAGACCAATACACAAAATGTTGTAGTTGAACATATCAAAAAGAAATATCAGAGCTTTAAGCACCAGATCAATGCCCAGAACGCTGTAGTGGAGGCTATCAAGAAGCAGCGGCAGAGCTTTAAGTACCATATCGATGATCTTTCCAATCATGCAAATCGCTGCAACGGGCAAATACAAAAGAACAGTTTCCAAGTTCTTCTCAAGAATATCAGGTCAATTTCAATTGATTTATCATTTTGATTTTTGTTTTGGTTGCAATCAATTCAATTAAAAACTGAAACTCCTGCATAGCCATATCATTTATTTACCTTTGGGTTGCTTAATTTCCTCTATCTTGAACTAACAGGATTAATAACCCCATAAATATGAGCAAAATAACAATTATTGTTTATCGAGGTAAATTGCTTATAATGGAAAGAAAAGAAACTCCCAAGACCAAGGAAATCTTGGTCGAATGTAGGTTTTGATCAGTGAAAGTTAAAAAGAAGAGTACTTAATATCAGATAGATTTAGTTCTTTTCTGCTTTAAATTTTTCTAACTCTAGATTTTGATTGATTTTCAGGGAATGGTTGTTTACCTATTGTTCGGCAATGGTGAAATTAGGATATGTATGTCAATTCTTCTCCTCATGTGATGTGATGATTTCATTTAATTGATTAAAGTATTATAGAGATGGAAGTTCTAATGTGAAAGTATCGTCTCTTAAATTTTTTTTTAATAGGAAATCGTTAGTGTGTATGTTTATATAAATAAAATATTTGTAAACTCTGTAATAGAAATGTGGTTTGTTTATACATTATAAATTAGTTTCGTTTTTAAAGGCTTATATAATTTGAAGATTGAAATAACATTTTTAATATTTGAAATCTAGAAAGTATTTTTGAATAATTTGAAAGAGATTCATCTTTGAAAGTAGGATTACATTATTTAGAGTGGCTTGGTGTGTTCTTGAGAACATTAATTTTTTAATCATTAGTTTGAAAAAAGATTAAGTTAATCATATTTTCTAATTTTTTTTTTGTGCTTTAGAAAAAAATAAGTTTTGCTTATACATTAGAAAAGAGTCTCATTGTTAAAGAGGTGCAAGTTTTAAGATTGGAAGAGAGCATTTTTTCAATGTACAAAAAGTGATGTTGAGCATTTTGAAAGAGACTTATGTTTGGAAGGAGGATTCGATTATTTTGATTATTGTGAAAGAGATTTGTGTTAAACTTAGAAAGCACTCCCAGAACTAGTATGCACCTTTTGTATCTTATGTTTCTTTTGACAAATTAGATTTCAACAACCTGATACAAGTGCATACTACTATGCCTTAAAGTGAAAACAAACATAGTTTAATTTCCATCATAGTATCCCTTAAAGGAAAGATAATGTAGTTTGCAAATGTAGGAAAATTTTGGTAGCGTAACTACATATAAATTAACATTTCAAGAAAGAGAAAGAAGAATAATAGAATAAAGATAAAAGAGAAAGAACAACAATATACATGGGGAAAACCCTTTCAACTAAAAAAATCTCACACTCCAAAGCATCGAACCAATGTATTAATCTACAACAAAAAGGTAACAACGCACTTGTCTGGTCATAGCCTTAACATGGAGATTACATCTTTGCTCTTTTGGAGGAAATTTGATAGCATAACCTTGCAATGAAAAATTATCCTCACAACTCCTTAGGAAAGCTCATATTTATAGAGCTCAAAGATGGATGCCTAAGATTGCCACATGTCAACATCATCTTCATTGCATGCTTACAAGTTCATAAAGGATAACAAATAAGGTGCCTATCTTCACCTACTAATGCAATTGTCACAATCACTAATCTTGCACATACAAAAGTTGCACTTGCAAAAATATAATTGCACCTCCAAAAATATCACATTCCATGCAAACTCAACATGAAATAGAAATCACCTTCATGCACAAACCCACCTATAATAGCAACATTCCACTTATGACTCTTTCTTGAGTTATTTTCAACAAATAAAGCCCATAAATAATAAAATAATAAAATAAGTAAATAAGTAAACAAGATAAGAAAAATCAAAGGTTGAGACACCTTCTTTTCCTAACATTCTCCCACTTGTCGAGCACCTTTGAAGAGCCAATGGAAAACCAAGATTTTAACTACTAGGATCCAATCAATGAAACGACATCATCACAACCATCTATGAAACCACATGAATCTCCTTCATGCTCCCATGCACTAACAAGATACCTACAACAACATCCAATATGTCCACCATATCAAGAACTCCTATCATCCTCCAACATGCCACCAATGGAAGAAAATGAACAAGCTTAGTTGAAGATGCACTGATCCAAAGAACACAAGCATCAAATGCAAGTGATAATAAAGGCTATAGGCTACTATTATAACTCCATTGTGTTCATGATCCTTATAGAAGAACCAATGTACCCAACTTCAAACCCGTTACCAGAACACAACTCTAAAGTCCAAACTTCCTCTAAGAAAAAGATCAAACATGAATGTTCTAAAACAGTTAGAACAACAACCACAAGTGATTGTTTACATCAAACTTAAACACCCACATGATTGGAAAAAACAACCACAACAAATGCTAATCTATCCAATCATCCATGCCTCAAAGGTATCCAAAAAATCCGTAGAATTTATTCCAACAACATATCCAACCCATTAACTATAATAAAAAGCTCCATGTGTCAAAATTGTCAATTTGAAGAACATATACATCCAAGAACTCCCATTACATGGGTAATATCAAATCATAGCAGGTCTATTCTACCAATCAACAGCTATACTATGACGTGGCTAATAATCAAATCATGTAATAACAAAAAAAAATCATAATTATGCACACATGCAACACCAATTGCCACATAATCTCTCAAACATGTCACCATAACTCTCCCAAGGACCTACCATACTCAACCATGAGAATATAAAATTCCAAGAAGAATCCATAGAACAAAGAGAAAATTTGTAAATCTTATCCCATAATCATGTCCTTTTGCCAGTTCACCTCAAAGTGCCAAGCTGTGTCAAGTAAGATCTCCTTCACAACTCAAAAAGAAAAGCCTCAACAACACCCAAACAATCAATCTCATTAGATCAAACATAACATATATATCTCATGTCACCAAAATGGATGTAAGCCTCTCTAAACAAGAAAGATCAAAATTGAAGCATTCCCATATTAGGAAAACAATCCAATAACATCTCCAAAACTTATCATGAATAAAATCAAATATCCAAGGATATAAACATGTTGAACACTCCTCAAATGAGTCCTCTAGAGCTAGAAAGTGCCGCTCAAGATCCACCTCTATTAGAAGAAAAAAGCATAATGCATCTGAGAACAAAATGGGTTATACCTTTTAGATGATTATCTGTCGAGTAGAACAAGAGTGGTGAATGAGATTGCTCCTCTAAGATATACTGAGTCTCATAAACTTTATCCAAGAACAACCTCCTCTCATGTTCATCATGAACTAACGTCCATGTCTAGGTGAAACGCTCCTCATACTTTTTGTGGAAACACACCAACTACCTCACTCAAATCTCCAAGTATCCATGAGCATATGTAACTAATCAATCCATGCTAAACTCTAAATGAAACAATGCACTCACATGAAGCTCTCAAGCACATTACCAAGGTACTCAATACCAAGAGACTAACCAAACATTGTCAAAGCTACAACCATAGAATCAAGAGCCCAAACATGGCATCATGATCTAACAGTATCATGTCAAAAAACTTATGTACAAACAAGAGTCCATCATAGCACAACACCGAAAAATCATCTCATAAAGGATCACCTATCAAAAGACAAGTCATAAACTCAACACCTTGACAAAAACTGCAAAAGCCCTCCATGGCTAACCAAGATGTTAACATCTCCATTCATATGAAGATAATCATCTGCTGGCAATAAAACTGAAAAATGTCAAAGAACTCTCATAATAACAACAGGATCCAAGAGCTCCTTCATGGCACCAACAACTACACCAGATGATCAGCCATCACCAAGTGATGAATACCCATCACTACCAAATCTCCCACTGAATCGTGATACTAAGACATTTTCTGTTTATTTTCATCAATCTTTTAACAGAGTATTATGGGAGCTAAGAATTGACTTTTCAAAGAGAACAATTATGTTGTCAAAGTAAGGGTGCTAAGTTATGGTGGAATTCTGACTTGAGTAGCATTTGCTATTTTGAGAATGAACTCAATTTATGGGAGTGCTAGGATCTCGACCCTCCTTCGTACTATACAATGATGTGCTTGGCTATTATAAGACTGACCTTTTCGCTGTTACTTTTTTGCATTTGTGTTCTGTAGCTGATTCGAGGATGGAATCCTTTGAATCTTGAAACCAAATGATGGAATCCCTTTCTCTCTCCCTTCAGCAGTCTCATCTAGGGGCTACAACTATGCTAAAGATATCCTCTTTCTTCATTTTTGACGAGTGTTTGGTGGCCTGTCACGACTGTGTACAGCATACAGTGAATCAATTTTGAGAATTGTTTGCAGGTCATTGCATATGTTGCAGGTTTGGCACTGTAGCATGCTGTTATCTTGCTTTGTATTCTAGTTTCATGTTGTCAAGAAAATGCAGTATTTCAATGTTGTGTGTTGTTCAAAAATTTGGGTGTAGTAAGCTAGTTATAGAATTTTCATAGAGGTTATCGCTGTTTGCGAGAGAGGTGTTTAGTTGTTTGGAGGGCAGAAGCAGATAATTGCAATGGCAAGAGTTGTCTTGAAAAGTCCTTGTTTTCTTTTGTTGGATGAAGCTACTAGTGCATTAGATGCAGAATCAGGAGGCACTGGAAAGATTGATTATTCTTTGAAGGCATTAAAGAAATAAGGAATTGAAAAACAGAGATAAGTCTATTTTGTTTGGAGGGCAGAATCAAGATGCAAAAGAGAAAAAGGCACTCTCAGAGATAAGTCTATTTTCTTGAAGATCATTTTCTTGGAGATCATGTAAATTTGGGTTGCTAAAAAGATCACTAGGTGAAATAGATAGTCTGCTGGAAGTGGAGGATATCCCATTGTTGAACTCTCCCAAATGTTCTAGTTTTAGGAGTCATATTCAAGAATGTTTGTGGTAGTCCAAGCAATGCAGGGGACAAGACATGCTTTGCCAATGTTCTTTTATGCTAGTTTATGATAGTCTGAGTCTTGGTTATTCCTAACGATATGCTTAGTTATTGTACTTTAATTGCATGGGATGCAGAAGATAAAACACTATATGGAAAAAAAATTTAACTTTCTCCCATGCGCCTTTTTTTTAAACATTATCGTGTACGCTTGCTGATAATTCTTGACTATTCATGATCTTTAAAACTCATTTTTCTCCTGATGAAGCATGTGTATCTCTACCATATCCTAGAAGAAAATAAGCCAAACTAAATTGCCTTTGTAGCAATAGATATAACTCAATCCTTCACTGTCAAACCACCTGTCCCCAGGCAAGATTTTGAAGATAATAACAAAACAGGAATTAGTCAATATGCAATAATGTAGTACCACCAAGTCAACCATGCAATTTTTTGTGGGACTAAGTGTATGGTCCTATGGGCTTGGGCTTCTATTTTCATGGAGCAGGAGGTCTCATGGAAAAAAAATTGTGCTACAGGATTAATTGGAATCTTTTTCAGAAAGCCCCTACCTTTTAGGAATGAATATTTCAGTTGGTGAAATTGGGGTGGGGCTAGAAATTGCTCCTACAACTTAGGAGTTTTTAATGTCACTTGTTTCTCAATAAAAATGAGAATTTTTATTTATTTATTATTTTTTATCAAAGTACTACAGTTCATTCCTTAAAGTTTGGAGCTTAAAATTTTAAGCAGAATTACAAGATTAAATCCATAGGACCAAGAACATTAAAATATTCCTAAAAAAACTAAACAGCATAGCTGAAATTTTAAAGGAAACCCCCTCCATGAGACATTACCCTAAGCTGCCTTTTCCAATATTTGTATACTGTATTCACTAAATAAACAAATTATAATTATTTGTATACATTTTTTCTTCAAATTAGAATTTTCATCTAGGTAGATGGTAATTATTTGAGATGAGAAAAGAAAAGAAAATAGGGACCTGCAGGCTACAGAAACTATAGTAATCGTCTTTTCTTATTAGTCTATCCCATTTTGTGCCAACCTAAATATTAATCATCTCTTTACTAGAGCAGCTCTGATCGTCTTCTCAACACGATTTTTACACCCTACGATTTGTGCAAAACTGTCAAGTATATAAAGAGATTTTTATGTAGATTATTTGCATGGGATTTTCTAGTTAAAGAGTGCATAAAGTTTCTAGTCGAAGTTGGGATTTGAGTCTAAAATGTGTAACAGGTTTTATTCTTGCAGAGCACTTCACCTAATTTTGTCTCCATCACTTTTGGTTGCATTAGTTCAAACTCAAATTGTGATTTTTAGTACAAGATAGATATTATATTGACCGGATTATAGCATTATTGATATCTTTCCTTTTGTAATTTTCTTTTGATTTGGTATGCTTTTAAATTAGAGAAATTCTCTTATAAAATTAATGGTCAGGGTGAAGTCCTAGTAATTGTTTGGTTTCAGTGCTGCTTTTTACAGAGAGTATTTGATGCCTTTTAAACATACTTTTGCTTGTCGATGGGTTTTTAACAGTTTAATTTCTTAGTTTCTTACTTCTGTTCATTAATTTAAAGTAATGGTTAGGATCAAATCCTAACGATGGTTTCAATTTTGTGTTTTTTTGAGACGATTGAATATTAAAATTGCAGAATCACGGAGGCTATGGACACTGTTACGCAACACTTGGAGTTTGGTAAAGATAGTGTCAAACTCGCAAAATATGTCGCAAGTCAGATTGGAAAGGTAAGGAGGCAATGCCGGATTGTAAAAGCAGTTCTTCCTGTATCAGGCTGTATGCATGTATATTTCTAAAATGAGAATATTTATTGGGTCGGGGAGTTTATTTTTCAGATTTCAAGTTCTGAAATTTCAAACCCGCATGTGAATGCTTTTTGCTTAGTAATGAGTCCAGCTTGAATTGAAGCAACACTACTTGGAAAAGGAATTTTCAGTTACCTTATAAATCTAGATTGTTCTGCAAATAATTAGAAAGATTAATGCTTTCTTCTGATCAGATTTTTGTCTTAAAATCCACGTAATAGTTGATTTGCTATAATATTGTTAACTGATACAGATTTTCAGTGCTGCTGTCATCCTGCAGTTTCTATTTTATGTTTTCAGCATGTTTTCCTTATTGCTTTCTGCGTTCTGTTTTGAACTCTGTTTTTTTCTTTTTACTCTGTTTTAACAGTTTCTTATGATAGAGTCTGCAAATTTATCTTTTGTTTTCTGATATTAACTAGCATTTGCATCAAAAGGAGATGTAATGGTTACGCCGATTGTAATTTATATAGAATATTGTAACAATGTAAAGTGTTTTACAAGTATTGATTTCTAGAGTATTTTAAAAGTAGATTATTCTAGAATGTTTTAAATTTTAGCAAATAGATAATTTCCATCATTGCTATCGATTTGATTCAATCATTGGTTTAGTAAAACTGTGATGTTTATCAGACCACGACAGCTGAGTTCTTTCCAAATAATTAAGAAAGATTTTAACAAGAAACATGTGACGAAGAAGATATCTCAAATACTTGGACTTCTCCAAAATCCTTCGATGCAACAATATTGTAAGTTTCCAAAACCCGGTGACACCAAAAACTTAAATTTAAGGTGATATTATAAGAATTCAACTAATAAAAATATATAAAGCTAAACAATTAAACCTTTTCCAAATAAAAGAATCAAAGTTTTTAGAAAATAACTCAATGATGACTATAGACATTATACTTAAAGAATTAAATTATTTAAAATGCAAATATTACATTTCTTGATAGATTTTAGACTTTTTTCACAATAGGAATAATCTCAAAGTTATTGTTCTGAGCATTGTATTAATATCACTAATGTTTCAATATTTTGTAAGCTTTCAAACTATTGCAATCCTTAGGCTTCTAATATCAATGAAACAAGATAAGAACGCTAAAAACCTTTTAACTGTAAAAGCATCAAGGATCTAACATGGAAAGGTTCAATCTCTAGTTCAAAGTTAATACAAGCTTAGGAAATACATGAACAAGTGAAAAGGTCCACCACTCCAAATTCTTCTCTACATAATTGTCTTTTTCCTACAAAGTTGAAAATGTCAAACCTTAAGTGGTTCTAATATCTCATGTTCACAACTGAAATGATGATTATATGCAAACTAAAACCTAAGTTATTGGTTCTGGTTCTAGTTCAGGGGTTCGGTTAGCCGGTTCAGCTAAATTTTTTTTTTGGGGGGAGGGGGAGTTTTGTTTGTTTTGGGTTCGTTAGTACAAAAAACATGTAAAAATGATATGTGTGTGTGTGTGTGTGTGTGTGTGTGTGTGCAGCCTAGAAGCATGAATTAGGATTAGAATATCACATAACATCATATAAACAACAAAACCACCATAAACTTGAATGCCATTTAAAACATGCATGATAAATATTCATCATTGAAACTTGAATTGTGGTAGCTTGATACACATAGTCTATTGATGCCAGGGTTCAATTTGTATAATTTTTAAAAAAGAAGCCAACTGAGTAGAGTTATCAACATTCTTCAAAAATCATAAGAATTTGTTTTAGTACACTAGCCATTTTGATGTCTTCTTACAGTCTCCAACATTATTTTGTATCATTGTTACATTGGTCTTGAGAGTGGTAGCTAAATATAGCTCCACAACACAAAATATGGTTTATCTGTGCAGAACAATTTTTGAAAAAAGAAAGTTGTGTCACAGTCCGCTTTCAATCCAACAAGCAAAAATGAAAGCTCAGCCTCTTGGAATGAAAATGCTTGTTTGCAAAAACAAATGAATAAGAATGAGGTAGTTAAGGTGTTTACAGTGATTTAGAGGTCACTTTTAGGGTTCCCTTAGGTGTGGGTCAAAGTCAAACTCCATAAAACATTAAAAAAATGCTCAAAAAACACTTTTTGGATGCCTAGGCATGTGGGTTATGTCTTGGTTCCCCTGGGTTTTGTATGGGTTATGCCTGGGTTCTCTTGGGTTTTGCCTGGGCAAACCA
>VDFB02041451.1:0-10377 GCA_007258455.2 Sequoia sempervirens
CAAACACCTCATCCTAATCAAAACACCTAATCAACATGTCCTAGGATGAATCCTTCCTGCAATGGACATCAATATTAGAAATCACCTTAGCTATATTTAAACTGGCAAGAGATATAGATAACATTGACTATTTTTATTTCATCTTTTCTTATGATTTATCTTATTAACCCATTTTGAGGACCTCTCGATGATGTCTAAATGATTTAGAGAGAAATAAATGGGGCATCAATCATTATCTTTCATTTGTTGTGCTTGTGGATATTTTGGTAAAATAATCTTGAGGCATACTTGCTTAGTTGTGTGTGAGAAAGTTGTTTGGAGTACATTGTTGACTATTGTGTATGCTTTGGTCCAATATATTCTAAACTTCTAAACTACATTCCGATGAGGTTTCCATATGTCAATATGAACAAGATCCTATCTATTTGATAAGTCAAAGTCCATTACACTAGATATGACGCCATCCTGGTTATCAATACCTTGATGCATCGTGTCAATGTGTTATATAAAAAATAAGGAATGACGGAAAATACAAATCCCAGGATATGAGCAAATAATTGTCATGCATCATGCATCACTATCTCTAATAAAGTCTCAGTGGATCATAGACTTGTTGGACTTTTGAATCGATCTCAAAATCAATGGTCAAGTCACTCATCTTATTTCTTCTATCTTCTCTCTGTGCTAACCTGGTATCATGACAGACAACAAAAGCATGATCAATGAGGATACAAAGTATAGTTATGCCACTAAATGTCAATCCCAACAAGATCATTCAATTTATGCAAATATAAAGAAGCCATTAAAACTACCATATTAAATCATGAAAGCTTGATAAAACCTCTAATCTAAGACATTGAAACTTATCCTATTGGGGGAGTGGTGTCACGTTGATGTGGAACGACAACCCTTTCCCAATCCCGTGGATAAATGAGCCTGTTTCAATCAATTTTATTGAAGAAAACTGATGAAATCATTGTGAGATGTGTGATGAAACATGATTTAAATGTTAAACTAACATGATGCAATCTATTTTAACATGATTTATGCTAAGATGATCAAGATGTGTGAATGCAAAGCTAATCTAAATGGATTTTAAGTTAAAAAAATTGAAACCTTAATCAATAAACAAGCTACATGAATGTATCTATGTTACCATGGAATCCATTAATGGAAGATAAGCTAATTAATGCAAGTAATTAAGCTAACATGATACTAAATAAATGCTAAATATGAGTGTGAGTGTGAGTGATTTCAATAGAATGAGTTTTCTTTGAAAAATATGGATCCATTTGTCTCCAAATAGTGACCTATTTATAGGAGAGCAAAGCATAAATGAAGGGTTGAGATCAAAAAGGTTAATCAATGGTCAAGGATGGAAGAAGTTGGAGGCATGCATCATGAATTCTCATCAACGAATGAGAATCAATGATGGGATTTAATCAAGGGTTCACCATTTTCCAAACAAACACACTTTTAATCAATAAACAAGCTACATGAATGTATCTATGTTACCATGGAATCCATTAATGGAAGATAAGCTAATTAATGCAAGTAATTAAGCTAACATGATACTAAATAAATGCTAAATATGAGTGTGAGTGTGAGTGATTTCAATAGAATGAGTTTTCTTTGAAAAATATGGATCCATTTGTCTCCAAATAGTGACCTATTTATAGGAGAGCAAAGGAGAAATGAAGGGTTGAGATCAAAAAGGTTAATCAATGGTCAAGGATGGAAGAAGTTGGAGGCATGCATCATGGATTCTCATCAATGAATGAGAATCAATGATGGGATTTAATCAAGGGTTCACCATTTTCCAAACAAACACACTTTTAACTTGCACAAGAAGTCAAGTAAGTTTGTTATAGAAAAGGAATATTCCCCTTTTTCAAATGAGTGAGGAGAAGAGAATATTCTTTGGAATATTCTCATGGGCGAGCCAAAAAAGATATTTTAGCAAATTAAAACAAAGTTTAATTGTGCAAAAGGGAAAATATTCCTTTTGGAGGAATGTGCAAGGGAGGAATATTCTTTTGGAACATTCCTTTGCAAATGGCAAGATTAGATTTAATTAGTAATTGATAATTAAATAAAGGTATAATTATTCAATTAAGGGAATTTCATGATATTCATTAAATAAAGTGATTTAATGAAAAGGGAGAAAGTGAAATGATATTTAATTAAATAACTTAGGGTTATTTAATTAAATAAAAAGACTCAAGGTCCCCATAGTGCACCCTTGTGTCTAGCTCTATGTCAAAACCTATCTTGTGATCTACCCATAGTAAGTTGTAATGAAGTCCCATGAATTCTGAGACCGCTTCATCATTTTTGAATAAATCTAGAATCAGTGGTCCTTGTTGGTCTTATGGGTCTACTAGATGTATTTCGGTCAGTTGATTGTTTAAAGTAAAGGATGTTATAGATATCATAAACATGGAGTTATTCTCAAATAGTTCAACAACATCAAGGGGGAAGTCATCTAAGGTTGTATCACATGATGTGGGTAACCAAGAGGAAGCCTCAACCCATTTAGCGGAAGTACCTTTTCCAATAAGGGTGACCTTGCTAGTAGTACAACCTAGTCCAAGATTATTTAGGTATTTCTCAAGAACAATGGGTTCTATCAAACCGTTATCATTCTATCCTAACTTCTCATTCTTGTCATAGCCCCATCCCTTCATTAGCTGCAAGAATTTATTGTCATCTTCCATGGGAAGAATAGGGATGGGTCATTAATCTTGATATAGTAGTTTAGAGACATCCTCCACATTGACATCTTATTGGTTCAAATCCTCCCACTTGGTAAAGGTAGTAGTTGCCATCTTGATTGTTTTAGCCTCTTTGTTGCTAGTTGTGGGTTTCCCATGGGATTGAGGAGAAAGGGGTAGCTCTCCCAAGACAAAAGTGTTCTTCATTAGCTTATAGTTTCCACAACCATCATCCTAGATCATGACTTTGATGTTAGGAATGTTTTGCACAATAGGTATTTTCATTTTTGAGGTCGATGCAAGGGATGATGGGTCAACAAATGAGGAGGATAGTGTAGGCCTTTCATCATTCTTGGGTATTTGGGGTATCTTATAGAACTTGGCCTCAAGGTTCTTGCAGTAGTAAAAAGGTTCAGGATCTCCATGGATAGTAATTTCTCTGCCCTCAAAAGGAAACTTTACATATTGATGATAGGTTGAGGCTACATATTTTAGGGAATGGATCCATGGTCGGCCAAGCAAGATGTTGTAGGGAAGATCAAGGTCTAACACTTGGCATGTAGTTTCTTCAATGATGGGTCCTGCTTGGGTGGGTAGTGCAATGATTCCTTGTGATACCCGCTCTTGATCATCATACCTCTAATGGTGATACTCTTTGCTTTCCTAATAGTATCTTCTGAATAGCCTAGGTTCTTGACCAAATTAAGGGTACAAATCTTTAGAAAAAAACCTCCATCTACTAAGACTCGTTTAACCTTGTTATAAATAATGACCTCAAGGTGTAAGGCACAGTTATGAGATGGCTGTCATGGTAGGTCTTGTTCCGAGAAGGTGAGAAGATGATTAGTAAGATGCCCTACCATAGCTTGAAACTATTTTGTATCAATATCATTAGGGACAAATGATGAAGACAAAGCATTCTCTAATATTTCCTTATGCACGAGGGTTAGCCTCAATAGTTCCAAGATAGATATCTGCACAGGGGTCTTCTTAAGTTGATATAGGAGATTGTATTTGTTGGCATTTGATATTGGAAAAGTAGGACGTGCCCTAGATTGAGATGGGACTCCTTAGATGGTGACTTTTCCGCATCGTGTGGTGACTCCACACTCCGCACTAGGCCCTTTGATGGTGTCGACAATAATGATACTATCACAGGAAGCAACTATATTAGAATAGGTATGTTGCACATTTATGTTATCCTTAGCTTTTCTGTTGATGTTCCCTTTGCTATGATCTAGCATAGGGTTTTGTATATCTTAAGATCCTGGTTACTGGCTAGTATTTTAACGAATATGGCGTCGCTCTCTATAAGGTCTTTGATAATATTTTTAAGCCTCATGTAGTTTTTCATTTTGTGTCCTTTGATTTTATGAAAGTCACAAAGATCATTCTCGTTGTATTGGGATTGTTTATCTTGTGGTTCTTGGTAGTTTTCAAAATTGGGAAGCGTTATCAGGTTTGACTCTACCAACTTCCTCATGATGGTCTCAATGGGTTCTGATAACTATGTGTACTTGCGTTTTGGATAGTTGTTCTTGTTAGGGGTTTTCCTTTGTTGCATTTTGGTGTTGTTGATTTGATTGTTCTAAGGGGGTGTTGTTTGTTGCACAGTTGGTTGAACGTTAGCAACTTGATTGTTGTTTGGCCTAGGAGCACTTAGGACTACCTTAACATCTACCACTCCATTATTGGTCACATTTTTGTTCTTAGCCCAAACATGGGGCTTTTTGTTTAAACTAGTTGATGGGTGATTGTCTTTGTAAGCTTGAGTACTTCCCTGTTAGATTAGAGCTCTCTCAATGTTAAGGGCTATAGGGAAAAGCTCATCATGAGAGTAATAAACTACATTTTTAAGTGGATGGATAGATCCAGATCTAGATTTGACATGATGATCCCCACTTGTTCATCGGGAAGGGGCCACTTGATTTTACTAGCTCTTTGTCTCCACCATTGTAAGAAATTATAGAAAGACTCTCTTATGTTTTGTCTAAGAGTATACAACTCTTCTAGGCTTATGTCCATGTCAAAAATAAAGGAGAAGTGATTTATGAATTTATCGGTTATTTCTTGAAAAGTTTTGATACTAGGAGACAATTTAGAAAACCAATCCATGGCAAGACCTATTAAACTTCAGGGGAAGAGGTGCATTAAATAAGAATCCTTGTAGGAAACCTCCATACACATGACATTAAACTCTTTGACATGGTCCACAAGACTTCCCCTCCCTTTGTATTTATCAAATTTGGGGATTTCAAATCTGGGAGGAAATGGTACCATTGTGATGTTTCGATCGAATGGATAGGGACATAAGTTCCATGTATGGGGCTTCTTTGTCTTTCCCATCCGAAGACCCTGCATTTCTTGTGACAACGCCTTAAGTTGTGATGCTAGATCATCTTGCGAGTTTGGTGGAGGATCATATGTTGGAATGGCGGATGGGTTGTATGCAGGATTCTAATATGATAAGGTGTTGTATGGGGTGTATGGTGGTGTGGGATTTTGTGAAGGTGATTGAGGTGTTGATGTATATGTTCCTAACATGTTCAGGTTGACGATGTTCTATTGAGGGTTATAGTAGGAACCTTATTGTTTTTGTTGCTGTTGGGCATACTATTGAGCTAGTAAGGCTTGTTGTTGTTGTTGATCTGCAAGGGTTGCTTGTTGGGCTTGTTGTTGTTGCGCCACTAGGGTTGCTTGTTGGGCATGTTGTTGTTGTTGTTGTGTTGCCAAGGCTACTTGATGGGATTGTTGTTGTTGTTGTTGTTGTGCCACTAGGGCTTGATGTTGGACATACTATTGTTGTTGTGTTGCTAAGGCTACTTGATGGGTTTGATGATGTTGTTGTGCTAAGGTTGCTTGTTGTTGTTGTGCTGCTAAGGCTACTTGCTATTGTTGTTGTTATTGTGTCGTTAAGGCTGCTTGTTGTTGTTGTTGCTATTGTTGTGTTGCTAGGGTTGCTTATTGTTGTTGTTGTTGTAATGCTGCTAGGGTTGCTTCTTGTTGTTGTTGCTACTATTGGACAACTTGACGATTGTTAAAAAGCATAGGACAACTGTGAGAGGGATGAATCAGTTGTCACACAAATTCAAATTCAAAACTTCAACACTTATCAATTCGACAACCACATTATTCTGTTATTAAGTATGAACATGAAACACAAATAACAAAAAGTAAAATCAACACAATGAACACCAAATTTTTACATGGAAAACCCAATGATGGAAAAACCACAGTGAGGATTAACTCACAATATAAAGAGATTATAAAATTGAATACAGAGGCTCACTACCTAGAAGAGGACTCATTGTCCAAATACAAAGGATTATTGCCTACAAAAAGGACTCACTATCCAACAGGGAGGCTGACTTCCTATAGATGCAAAAGAGAACAAAATATCCACCACAAAAATTAACACACATTTGCAGCCTTGATCAGAAGATTGCAGAAACCTTCAACTCACTACCTTCAAGAATCTAACACAATGAAGTATTGTTGCCTGAAATCGCTCACACACACTTCTACTCTTATGATATGTGGCTTACTTCATCACTTTTCATCACACTCCCAAATCTTCGCCATTCAACTTGCATTTATACCATCTTCAACCTTAGAAACTTTCTCCAAGGTCAGCCACATAAACTTCATTTCATAAAATTCAAATTAGGTTGAAAACTCAACATTCCCGCGGTGGAAAGGAATGAGAGTGGACTAATAAAAATATTTAACAAAGACCAAAAATAATGTCTCGAATCAACCACACACTTCCTTAATTGAATTTCAATTCTTCAAATGAAGTGTAAACACTAGGTCAGCCAAACCTAATGAAAACACAAATGAACATTGATGTACACGTTTCCCAACAAGAAGATGACACACAGATGACACAAAATGCTTCATTATGCATGAGAACACATCTCAGATTCCTTCAGATAAAACCACAACAAGTGCAACAATCTTTGAGCACCGAACTTCTTCCATCAGTCCATTCGAACTGTGCGAACACATACAACTCAAAAACATGACTTCCAGATCACAAAACCACACACATCTTTTCCAAAACCAAGAAAACACCACTATAAGACACATTCCAAATCCACAAGATCTAAAATGGAATAATGAAGAACTGTGGAGCAGAAACATTTCTCCTAGTCCACAGAAGACCAACTCTGCCAAAACAGTTCACACAACGATGAATGTAACTTTCACATACCATCACGCAACTATAGCTTCGGGATATATATCACCACAAGATCACCATTAGAAAACCTTTGAGCGCCAGGATCAACACAAAAGCACCGAGGCACATATGGGCACACTTTGAACATTCATCCTCTAATTTTTTTTCTTTATTAATTTCATCAAAAGCGCTTGAAACTCATCAAACCAATACATCTACAACACCATAAAGATGGCTCTCCATGTACTCACAACATCTTAGAAGCATCTCAACTGCATGTAATCTAAAAGCACGTGTTGACCTCAATGCATTATTAATGAAAACACCATCAAACTTGCTCATAAGCGATAAGCTTTGTTGTGTGCTTCTGCATGCAAAGCTAAAAGGCATATGCTTGCAATGTAGGATCGATTAGTTGTTAGGACATCTAGCGATGGATTTTGGAGTGGTGATTTTTTTGCAGTGGAGTGTTAGAGAGATTATTGATGATGAGAGGTTGGGGGGTTCCCTTAGTTCAAATTCCTTATACAGATAGTGGATTGAGGTGGAGGAATGTAAAAGTTGAGTCCCATTGATTTTTGCATGACTTAGGGGATAGCAATTGAGATGAAAGGATGACAGCGGTAAATATAATGAAGGGAACATTGTTGGTTGTATGGGGACAGGACGTGGTCAAAGACGGATTGATGGGGGTCGTGACCAAGGGATTGTTTTGATTCAGATCGATGATGGATGGGATGGATGTAAATTGTGAAACCAATGGTGTGGATGAACCAATTAGGGGATTGGATAGAGATGTCCCTATTTTCATTAAGGGTTGAATTTGCATAAGGGTATTGGTAAGCCCTCCTTGGTCGATTTGAGACACTTGACTGATACTTCCTTGCATGATGTTGGGCACATTTGTGGTATCCATGGGGATAGATGAAGATGGGTGACCTCGATATGTTGAAGTAGTCATGGATTCATGAAGTGTAAGTGGTTTATGTTGATGCAAGGGGTGTTCAAGAATAGGAGCACCAAAGGTAGGTGTCCAAGTAGTGGTTTGAGGTGGATTGGTGTTTAGGGTACCCACAAGTGTGTTGCTTTCAAATGGAAGAGTTAGACCAAAGTCTTTGGCAAGACTAGTTGCAAGACTAGGAGTGGATGTTTGATTTAGCCCTAATGATGGAGTTGTAAAGCCTTGTGTCAAATTTTGCACAAAAAATGATGGGGAAATTGGAGCTACGTTTTCTAAGGTTTGATGTTCCATGATTTCCTCCCTAGTAAGTTCAAATGTGTTATTGGTAATGTCTTCTATCTCATATGGCCCTGATGGAGATGATGGTTGTTGCAATGGGGTAACCTAACTTCTCAAATCAAATTATTGAGGATTTGGATCACTTGAGGTGAATGTGACTTTGGTTTTCTCCATGATTCTCTTGTGTTGTGATCTTGTCTTTACCGAAATTTTGGGTCAACTATGGGAGAGTTATGTTGAGATTTGTAATGTTTGAACTCTCTACTTGACTCAGATCTAGGTAAAATGGATGCTCTAAATATTTTTGGAGTAGTGATGATAATGGGAGATGAACAAATGAGTGATGTGGGAAATGATTTTTGCCAATGTTTTGGGACAACACTTTTGACTTAAGAGTTTGATATTTTGATGTTTGGATAAAGGATGTTTATGAACTTGGAAATATTTAGAGTAGACTCATGACCTTCAAGATAAACTAGTTCAAAGATGATAACTAACTTAACCCAATGCATGGAAAATCATTCATTTCACATACAAAGTAGCTAAGTTAGGGGTTAGTTTGATAGATGTTTAAGTCAAAAAGTGTTGATATATTTGAAATTTTTGCAAAGTTTGATGAAGTGAAGGATGAAATTTGATGAAAGGGTGGATGAAATTTTTGACCCAATGTTGACCTAGAATTAACCTTTGTTTGATAAGACCAAGGTAGTGAGAAATATGCTAGACCTCTAAATTTTTCAAACCCTAAAGACGTAAAAAAATTTAGAGAAGTTTGAGATAATTATGAAAAAGACCAAGGTTTTGAATCCAAAATAATGCATACAAGTTTGGATTGTTCCTTGAAGCATGTTTAGAGAAGTTGTATACCAACCTGTTTCTATTTGGTGAAGTGCTAAAAGGTGTCTTTTGATGGCTTTTGGACTAAGATTCCTAAGTTTGAAGTGACAACCTATAGACCTTCTCTTGAGGATTCTGATTTTGCGTGAGATCGTCTAAGCCTAAGTTTGGAAAAAAGACCAACGTTTTGACTTAAATGAGAGGTTTGTATTGAGCATACATGTCTAGATTATTCAATGGGATAAGTCTATAAAATTGTGTTACCAACTTGTTCCTATTGTGGTATTGTCTTAGGTACGTCTTCTAATGTACTTTGAACTATGATGTCTAAGTTTGAAATAGAGGCATATAGACCTTCTCTCGAGGATTTTGAATTTGTATGAGATCATCTAGAGAAGTTAAGATCATGAAAAATGGGATATTTATTGCCATGCGGGTGGTGGTACAATATGGGCCTTCCAACCCCAATATCAGTTTGTTCCTCTTCTTCATCTATGATATATGTTTTATTTCTCCATTGTTTTGGTGTTTCATTTGTTTCAAAAGTGAAGCTTCTCAAACTACTAATTATATTGATTTGTTCTCCTTTAATGAGTTCAAAGTTTGGTTGAATGATAGTGGGCATAAGGTTGAGTTGTTCAACAGGAATGATCGGTCTCCAAATGGTCATGTGGCATTGAATTTGTCAATTTATCTTGCTTAAGTGAGTTTCTTTTACCACAAACACTTGTCTTGATTAAGTTCAAACTAAATGTCTATGTCAAAAACATCATCAATTCCACAAAGTCCATTTCATGAAAAGGATGAATTCAAGGGCATAGTTACCTAGGTTAACTTTGGAAAGTATGGATTGAGATATAAACCAAAATATTTAGAAGTCTCTAAGAATAAATTCTTAGGACAAGTGTTAATATCAAGGTTTTGTCAAAGGGTATCCATACTTAGACCAAAGGGTTTGGAATTTTGAAAAGACTTTGTTAATATTTGTTTGCAATGTTTTGGAACCAAGAAAAGTGTTAAACTAACTTACACGCATTTACCACCTTAGGTTCAAAAGATACTACTTTCCGAATCCCCACTTGGAATTCTCCAAACACTAAGACAATGTGAATAGCTAGAGATTTGGCGACACTGGCTCCCCTCCATGACACACACTTCTTGGGACCACCAAATCTCAAATCCTTAAGATCCACAAATCCAAAGGATTTTTCTATTTCTACAATGAATAGTAAAATGTGGGGTGGGTACAAAACTACCGTTCTTGCACCAACAAGCATAAATGTTTTTGGCCTCTAAACAATTAGTTCTTAGTAAGGAGTTTCGTTCAAGGTGGCCATACAAGTGGCAAGATTAGCTCAAGATTATTTCAATCAAGAGGCCTCCTAGTCCCTTCCTAAGAAAGGATT
>VDFB02041453.1:0-25466 GCA_007258455.2 Sequoia sempervirens
GGGCAACATTCCAAAGGACAATGGACATGGAGTTTCATGACATTATGACTAAGATTATTCTTGTGTATTTAGATGATATCACAATATTTTCCAAAAATTCTAATGAACACCTTGAACATTTGAGACAAATCTTCCAAAGATGTAGAGAGTTCATAGTTTCTGTCAATCCAAAGAAATATATATATTTCATCAATGAAGGTAAGCTTTTAGGACACATTGTCTCTAAACACAAAATTTCTGTTAAACCAGAGTGAGTTTTAGCTATTCTATAATTACCTTTTCTAGAACATAAAAAGGGTTTACAATGTTTCCATGGAAAAATTAATTTTGTAAGAAGGTTTATACCAAATATTGTACCTCTATTACAGCCTCTCATAGTAATGTTGAAAAAGAATGTACCTTTCAATTGGACTATGTAGGGAAAGAGGAGCTTCAAGCAAATAAGATAAGGCCTTTCAATTGACCCAACCCTCATTAATCCAAATTATAATACATAATTTATGTTATATGCTTTTAGGGGTGTTGATACTATTTCAAAAATGTTGTGCCAGCAAAATGACGAAAGATTGGAACAACCCATGAACTTGTTTAGCAAAGTACTACATGACTATGAGGTAAAATACTCTTTTGTGGAAAAACATGTGTTTGTAGTGGTTAGAAGCATTAAAAAAGTTAGGCATATGCTATCTAATAAAAAAATTCAATTGTTTGTTGCTCACCCTACTATGAAAGATTTCTTGCTTAATAAAGATATGAAGGATAAGAGGGATGGTTGGATAACAAGACTAATGGAATTTAATGTTGAAACTAAGGTTACTAAACTTGTTAGAGGAAAAGGTTTGTGTGAACAACTTGCAAAAAGCACAAAAAATAATCTAGAAGATGATGGAAACATTTCCACAGTATTGAGGAACAAAGAGAAAATTGTTGTCTTATCTCCTGGTAAAAGTTGGGTACAACAAATGGTTAACTATTTGCAGATTAGTGAATATCCTAAGGGATTTGACAGGGTGAAAAGAAGGTATTTCAGATTGTTGGATATTCCTTATGCTATTTTTCATGGTGTTTTATTTAGGAGAGATTTTCAAGGTGTGTTATTGCAATGCATTGAGCCTAACCAAATAGATAAGCTACTAAAGGAATTTCATAATGGGCCTTCGGGAGGCCACTTTGCAGCAAGAAAAACCCTAAAAACAATGATGGTTGGTTATTATTGGCCAGAAATATTCAAAGATGCATTTGCTTGGGTAAATAAATGTGAAAATTTTGCATTGTTCACAAGTAAGCAAAAACTTGCAGCTTTGCCTTCGAATCCTATTCAAGTTGAATAACCCTTTACTAAATAGGGGCTTGATTTTATGTGGCCAATTAATCCACCCTCAAGTGCTAGTCACAACTAGATCTTAACCACCAAAAAATATTTTACTAACTGAACTGAGGTTGTTGCTCTAAAAGAAGCAAATGAAGCTTCTATTTTGAATTTTTATCAAGATTTAGTGTCCAGATTCGGTGTTCTAGATTCCATTATTTTTTATAATACTTTAGCATTTATTGGTCTAAATATTTTTGATTGGTCTATGAGCAATAATATCTTTATGATCAATTCATCTAATTACTAACCATAGGGTAATGAACAAGCATGATCTACCAATAAGAACTTGATCAAGATCATCAAGAAGGCCATCAAAGACAATTAGAGAACATGACATGAAAATTTGAAATTAGCCCTTTGGGCTGATAGAGTAACCCCCAAGAGGGCTATTGGTTTCTCTCCATATGTTCTTACTTATGGAAAGGAGACCAAATTACCAATCTCCTTTGAGCTACCAACTTTGAATTTTATCAAAGAGCTTGAGCTGCTAGAAGAAAATCCCATGGAAGTTAGAATTGCACAACTAATGGAACTTGAGGAAGCCAAGAAGGAAGCATGGAAGAAGCTCAAAATTCGTCAAGCTCAAATGAAGAGCTCCTTTAACAAAAGAGAAAAATTTGGATAATCTATTGTTGGATACTTTGTGCTCAAATGGGATGTACACAAGAGTAAACCTGGGAGGCACTCCAAATTTGATGCAATTTGGGATGGCCCATATGTAATAACAAAATGCAATGAGCGTAATTCATTTCAAATCTAAAATTTAAGAAAGGAGGTACTTCCTATTCCAGTCAATGGGATCCATCTAAAACATTGTTTCTGAGGTAGGCAAACTACAATAAACAACAGTGAAATTGTTATTGTCTATTGATGCATCACGTTGTTTGAAAGAAAAAGATGATGGTAATGAATAAGTATGGAATGAAACAATGATGTAAAATTCACTTGACTCATACAATTCATTTGTGTGTGAGTAGAGAGAAATGAATTCATTTTACATAAAATGGAAGCAAATGCAGTGGTACCCATCTTGTGTTTTGATAGAAATAAGGAGGAACCCACATGGGTTTATGTTGTAAAGATTTCAAATGAAGAAGTAATGGAGTACCTTGAGTCTATATAAGAATGCAAAGAAACCTAGTTGTGCTCAAATTTCCATGGCTTGAAAGATTTTTTTCTCTTCACAAATGAGAAAATGAGAATATGCACTTTGGGTTTTGCCTCAAGATACAAATGCCAAAAGTTAATGGGAGGGTTTCGTGCTCTATGCCAGTGAAACAACTTAGGAAGATGAAGAAAATGAAGTCAATGGCCATGACCATGATGGGTTTTCAAAACCCAAGATACAGTAAGCATAGATACAAGGAGTTCCTTCATTCAATAAGTAATACTATTTCACATCATGGGTCGATCCCAGGAAACTAAGTTATTTTTGCAGAAATGGAAGAAATGCACATGGTGAGGCCATGGTCTGAGCAATGGACAAACTATAAAATTCATTATTTCTTTCATTTATGTTGTGAAGTGAGCTCAAATAAGCCTTTTAAAGAAGGAAATGCACAAGGTGGGAAATAAATGAAGCTTACCCAAGTCTGTAATGGAGAAAACCAGTTCAAGTCCATGTTTAAAGCCTTTAAAAAGTTTGAATAGATCCCTCTCATGGTGGCCATGTAAATAGTGCAACAATAGAAAAAAAAAGAGAACAATGCATTAAAAAACTAGTCATGGCTATGACCTAAAGCCCTGATTTTTTCTTTAGAATGTAGTAAAAAATACACAAAAATGGTAGCAAATGTCTTACCATTGAACTCAAGAGAAGATTCAACAAGAATGTCAAGGAAAGTAGTTCAAATGGTGAAGTTCCAACCTCAAACCCTAGTTCCTTATGACAGCCAAGTGTAGAGCTTTCTTTCTCTAGATTAGCCAAGTGAAAATGATGAGAAAATTTAGGTATTCACTTTGGTTTTGATGATAGGGTTTCCTCCATGCCCGTAGTTGAATGTTATTTTTATCACATTATTTTTAAAAATTAAATGATTTATTAATCCCTTTTTTCCCTTGACGCCTAGGTCAAAACCTTTCCTTAGTCATTTTTCTTGATTTTTGAAGAAAATCAAACTATATTTACATTTCCTTTTGATCATTTGTGCCTTGTACTTTTCCATTTGGGATGGGCCTTCTATACCTTGAGAGATATTTAATGCATTGCTTAAAATCAAGACAATAACCTTAGGTCTTTTGAATTTTTTCCAAAGTATTGAACACTTTAAGTTTCACTTGGAGCTTTGAATCAACATACTTGAAGAATGCCTAAGATTTTTACAATATTTTATAGAAAAATTAAGTGCATAGGAGCCTTGTTTTACATATTTTTATTTTTGCAAAGCATTAAATTTTACTCCAAAATTGCAAAACTTAGAATATTTGAGCTCAAAATGCAAAATCAGATGTATTAGGGAGGGTTTCTATTTTTGTTTTCTAAAATTGCAAGTGTTGTAAAACAACATTAAGGTAATGTTTCTATAAATTACCCTAATGTTTTTTATTGTTTAAATGCAGTTGATGTACTTCAGTCCTCACTCGAACCTTCTATTTTCGAGTTGTGTTCACTTGGGAGAATTTGGAGAAAAGGAGGAAAAATGAAGTTTCCATTTTTAGTTTCTAGTTGTTTGCACCTAATTTTGTAGATTTTTTGGATCAAAACTTGGTAGATGGAAAGTTTCTATCCTTTTGATGTTGTTTCGAGCAGTTGATGACACTATTTTTTAGGCTTTTCCCTTGAGCTTGAAAATGGAAAAAGTTGCTATTTAGAGATGTAATGAAGTTGATTTTTGGCTATTTTCACTATTGTGACACTTGGAGGATATAAGTTGAAGAAAATTCTAATTTTTCTGAGTTGAAATTGATGGTTTCTTACTCTCTTATTCACTGAGAGAGTTATGTAAACTAGTATTTGTACTTAGATTTTGAAATAGTCACTCCTTCAGTTCAATAAAGCAACAAGATTACCATTCTCATATTTTTGTTTAAAATTTATATTCACAATTTGATGTTAACTATGATTCAAATATAGAATCCTCTTTATGTCTTCTCATTGTAATTTTGTTTGCAAGGGTTTCATGTGATTCGGGTTGCATTTTTTGCTCTATCTAATTAAAATCTATGCAAATCACTTTTGTATTATGTGTTTCTATAGTGGGATTGTGAGAATCGGAGTTTTAGAGACATTGTTGTGAATGGGAAATTTTCAAAATCTTCATATTGTTGGTGTATCACCTTAGGTTTAGGATCTTTGTTTTTATTTTTTCCTTCTACACCTTTTCTCTGAAGTTTTATTAGATTTGGTGGTTTACATGTGGAATCAACCCACTCTAGAGATTCGCTCTCACCTATAGATTTACCCACAAATCTGAGAATTTTTGCATGTTGCAACAGGATAGGCAAGTCTAACTTGGATAAGGGTGCAATCCTAATTGCTAACAGTGTCAGGGAGAAATGTATTTGCTCCACATTTCTCTGCAGTTTCCTTTCAGGACTTATGTCTTTCAAGGAGAGCTAAATATTTTTTTATCTTTCTTGTGTCAATAAGATTTTTGGTTAAGTGTATCAGAAACATTAGAGAAGTGTACTTAATTTTTAATGTGTTTTCATAGGTAACAATTGTCTAACACCCCTCCATTTTGGATCTTTTGATCGGCAGTGTTTTTCTTGGTTATGTGTTTTTGTTATGCTATGACTTTGGTACTTGGTTAATATTTGATCGCAAACTGTTAAGCAATGTGAACGTTATATTTTGTTGTGGTGGAATTATACACTGATGTTATCATTATGACATGTTTTTAATTAGTGTAGAAGATATCTAATTAAAAATGTTTTATGTTTTTATTATATTATTGATGTTAGAATCATCAGTTAGAAAGTATATATTGGTGATGGGGATGAGATTGTATCACTCGCTTGCGAGCACCCTACGATTCCAAGATTTCCTATTCACAGTGTGTTTTATTATATCATATATATGCATGTTCGATATACTCTCTTTGTTCACAGGTTGACAGGTACAGGGCATCGACTCTGGACCTGATTTCATAAGTTTTAGCATGTCCATTGACCAACGGTAATCGATTGGGAGATAGTAGCTAGGTTTTCCGTGCAAAGTCATCACCCTAGTCATAGTGTGTCGTCGGATTGTTATCAAGTTTAGTTGTTTTAATATGGTCCATTCCTCCTTGGTTATTTATTTAATTTCATATTATAAAGGTTATTAAATGGCAGGTGTAGTGAAGAGATAAACTCTATGTAATCATGTTATGCGACATCTTTTAATACCTGAATGTTGTCATCCATCTAGAGTTGAATTATGTATTGACCTTCCTTAGAGCAATTTTATGATTATTGTGTTATTATTTAAAAGCAATTAGGGAATTAAATGTTTGGTTAAATTTCATTCTTTCTCTGAAAGAGACAGAATGTAATTAGTTTTAATGTGGAAATAATCTACTGAAGGAAGTGGATCTAGGAAATCTAAATAAAGATTTAAATTCATGTTTGATTGCCCTTCTTGTATTGGCACTTCTTTTGTTTTTGCTTTGGGGAAAATGATTTGAAGGGTTGTTAATTCTTCTAGAAGGGGTTTAACTTTTGGGGTTGCTTTATTATGTTAATCAGCCATTGTATTGCCTTGGGTAGTGCATATAGTTGTATCTTGTTGTATTACCCTATTTCCACGAGTGAGGATGTTTTGTGCCTCCCTTGAATTAAGAGTGGTTTATGTGGTTTGTTGCCTCTAGTGTTTGGAGAGGGTTTTGACCTTTTTTTCCTCCAATGTTTGGAGAGGTTTTTAACTTTTGTTGCCTGCAGTGTTTGGAGTGAATTTTAATTTTGTGTTCCTCCTAGAGTTGGAGTGGTTTTATCTTGTTGTATTCCCTTTGACACCCTATGTGATTGGTTTTGTGTCAGTTTATTGTCAAGTAGGAGAGTGGCTTCTGTTAGGGGTCAGATCCCAAAGAGGTAAACTGGGAAACCTTCAGAAGTGGTTTAATCAAGTGATAACTAAAACAATATAATTAGATGTTTAGGTAGTATTTCACATTAATTAAGATAATTGAGCCTCAATCATGGACACAAGGGCTTGTATAGACTTGGGATGAGACGAGAAGGCCTGGAATGGCAAGGTCATCTATCTTGTCATTACAAGAGGTATTTGATTCTGCATGAGTGAGCATGGGTGCCGAGATTTGGTAGAGGCCACTAGGACAACTCAGAGTGGGGGCCAGAGCCTAGGAAGATTCCCAAAGGATATCCCATGATGAGCTGTGTGATGAAACTCTTTCTATGACAACAGTTGGTATTTGGTCTTCTCATCATACTCACTCTATTTTATTTCTTGAAGCAATGAGACCAATGTCAGTGATGTTGGAGTTGTACTTGTGTTATCCTTATGGTTGTATGGTTCACGTGATTGGTTGTGTTAGTGTGAGTTAGCCTATGTCTAGGGGTGTATGGTCTTGTATAGGAATTCCTTGTTACTATCTCCTAGCAAGGGGGTGAGCCTTCAGGTATCACATGGTTGGGTGGAACATGCACCTTAATTTGTTGGGTTTTATTTTTGTTCATGTGGATGAGATTTCTAGTTGGAGAGCTCGTGGGATCCAGTTTATTTTCATGTATTATTCATTTCAGTTCTTATTGTATTTTATTCCCCTCTTATGTTATCGAGGTGGAAGATGTAATTTGTAACCATGTTTATTGGATTTACCTCATTTGTGGAATGAGAGTTTTAACCTTATTGTAAATAATTGTTATTGGAACATGTGGTATCTCTTATCATTTTATGTAATTTTTCATGTATGGAATGTATAAGTTCTTAATTCTATAAGTAATTAAATGTTATGTTGCAATTCATGTTTCATGTTTGGGTTTTAAAGTAATCTCAGTCTTGTAACCTTAGAGGTTGCTGGAAATGGATAGTGATCTTGCATGTTAATTATTCTTAAACAAAAAAAAAATTAGTATGTTTGCGTAGTTAATTGCAACTTCCTCTAGGGTCGCATGGTGAGGTGTTACACATGGTATCAGAGCCTAGGTTTAAACACTGGGTACTCTGGGATAATGTGGAACCCATTAAGTTGTTAGTTGCATAGGTTATACTCTGGGCACTATGAGCCATGTGGCATTGACCTAGGTGCTTTGTTTGTTAGTTTATGTTTTCCTTTTGGGTTTATTGCACTTGTATACCCAAAAGTTGTTACGTGGTGTAGGTCCAATGGTGTAGGAAACTAGTGGAAATGATAGGATCCTCAATGTAGTGTACAATGCACCAATATCCTTGTTACCGGGTGAATGCATTATGGACAATTGTGAAGTGTGTGAATTTGGTGTGTTTTTTGTGGTGGACAACAACTAGTTTTGTTGTGGTTTATGCCCCTTGCATGTCTTGTTGATGAATTATTTTGTGAGGGTTAGTTAGGATTGCGAGCCTACCAAGAAGTGTGTTTTGATTGGTGTCCTTCTTGATGCATGGCTCTTTCATTGTGTAAAGGGATGTGACCCTTGAGTGGTTATTGAGTGTGGTTGTAGTGTGTTTTTTGGGTGTGTTCCAAGTGCTTGTTGGGGTGAGAGAGTCATAGGACCTCTTTCCTGGAGTGGATTACTATGGCATTTTAGAGGGTTGAGCTTTTTAACCTTGTCTTGAGTTGTGGAGGAATGATGCCTCCTAGGTCTTACCTTACCCTTCAGGATTGGAGTGATTCCCTTGGTTGAGAGTCTCTCGAGGTTGAGATCGATTACTTCCCTATATCCTAGGTTACGGGTGAGCATGTTGGACCTTAGCTTGTTGGTGGGTTGTAGGTGACATGTGTTGCCTAAAATTACCCTTGCTTGGTTTCTCTGCTTATGTTGTGGGAAGGTCTGGTTGACCTTGAGGGTGCCAAGAAGATTCATTTGGTGTATATTCTCTTTTGAAGTCTTGTTTTTTTTCTTCACCATGCCAGCATCTGATGCATGTCTTCTTGTGCTTTACCTCATTGTGCAAGTGATTGCCTGATTGACCCTATGTGGTTTTGGAGTTGCTTTTGCATGTTATATTGTATTGAAATTATGAAATATGGTAATAGAAAATGAATGATCATGTAGTTAGTTCATAGAGATTGTGTATACTCTCATATGGTTTATGCATTTGTGTGAAAGTGATTGTGTGATAATGAAACCATGATTGCATTCATGCCTATGTTAGAACAGTAAATATCTCTTGTCTTCTCTCTCTTCCCATTGGTTTAATGAAGATGCTTGTCCTAGAGTGTGTGGTGTATTGAAACCCATGGTATGTTGTATCTTATGAGAAAATGTTTATGTATTCATGAAGGTTTGTTTTATTAGATCAAACCTTGGGTAAAGGACCTAAGTCCCCAAGTGGCATTCATAATCATGGAAAATGTATAATATGAATAGAAAATCATTTTGTAGTAAGTAAAAGTTTAGAGAAAAGGTATTAGTGAAACTATTGCATGTTAATGATAATTTCATAATAGGTGCATCTTGTTGGTGAGGCCTATAGTCCCAATTTTTTTTTTGTTAAGTCTTAAGAAATCATGTAGATGTTAAATTATTGTACCTGGATTCAAAATGCAAAAGTTTAAATGAATGTTGAAGTGATAATGTTGCATACCTTGTCTTGAGTTAACATTGTAATGATATCGCACTATGTGTGGCCTCGTGATGATTCGCGGTGATGTGTATTGGTGCATATGTGTATTATGTATGTTAATCCAGGGATATGTGTTTTGGAGATTTGGTTGGTGGTGGCTTCACCATGTTGATTTGTATAGATTGATAGTGTACTTGGTTGGGTTGATTATAGCACAGGTTGTTGTTGTTTTTATGTTGAGATATGGAGTGGTTTAGTTTTAGAACCATTGATTATGTGTAATTTTATTGAGTTTGTACTAGGAGTATTTGTAGGCTTCCAGGAGTAAGCCTGACCCTAGCGGGGAGGATGTAACACCCCTCCATTTTGGATCTTTTGATCGGCAGTGTTTTTCTTTGTTATGTGTTTCTGTTATGCTATGACTTTGGTACTTGGTTACTATTTGATCGCAAACTGTTAAGTGATGTGAACATTATATTTTGTTGTGATAGAATTGTACTTTGATGTTATCATTATGACATGTTTTGAATTAGCGTAGCAGATATCTAATTAAAAATGCTTTATGCTTTTATTATATTATTGATGTTAGACTCGTCAGTTAGAAAGTTTGTATTGGTGAAGGGGATGGGATTGTATCACTCGCTTTCCAACGCCCTACGATTCCTAAATTTACTCTTCATGGTGTGTTTTATTATATCATATATATGGATGTTTGATATACTCTCTTTGTTCGCAGGTTGATAGGTATAGGACATCGAATCCACCTGATTTCATAGGTTTGAGTGTGTCCATTGACCAACGGTAATCGATTTGGAAATAGTAGCTAGGTTTTCTGTGCCAAGTCATCACCCTAGTCATAGTGTGTCATCGGGTTGTCATCAGGTTTAGCTATTTTAATATGGTCCATTCCTCCTTGGTTATTTATTTGATTTCATATTATAAACGTTATTAAATGGCAGGTGTAGTTAAAATGATGATTAAATATATCTGGTTGCAATGTTGAAATGTTAGTTATTTTAGTAATTAATTTAATTTAATCAATAAAATAATCTGATCTTAGATTAGATTTAGTTTATTGATTAATTAAGTTAATGGTGATAAATTAAATTAAGTTAGTTTTTTTCGCATTATTGGATATTAAGATTTAAATTAAAATAAAAATGGAAATCATGTTTGGATATTTAGAGTTAAATTAAAATAAAGAAATGAAATATGTTTTAAATTTCACTTTTTGAAAATTAATATGTAAAATAATTTATTTACAAAATTTTGAATTCTTTTGTAAAAAGAAATTTTTAAATACATAAAATTTCCATTGGAAAGCAATTTTGTTTTAAAATTTTAAAAAAATGAAAATATCCCCAAAATTGCAATAAATTTGGTGGATGGGATATTTTAGGGGTTTGACTAAATTTGGGGAAAACTCTATGTGAGCAAATACAATTTCATATAAATTTTTTATTTTTTTCAATTTGGGGGAGAAAGTTTTGTTGTGGCTTTGTTTGGATTTGAAGAAGAAGGTTGAATTTCTTGGGTGGGCTGGAAAAATATTTGGAAGCACCATTTGAATCCTTCAAGCTTTGGAGAAAAAAACCAGGTTCTTTCTTTGATTTTGTTTTTTTGAAAGAGTTTCAAATCTTATTATGTTGTTGTGGAAAAATTTTAAATTCTATTTGAATTTCAATGAAAACCCATGTCAAATTTGTTTCAAAACTTGCAATTGAATCTTCAATCTTAACAGTAGAAAAATGGAAGGAAAACAAAAGAAATTAGAAACTTTTCTTGTTTAGATTTGAAAATATTCAGGGATTTGGAAACAAGAAATTAGTTCTTTGGGAATTTCTGTGGGAAAAATTTGCCCAATTTTAATTGTAAAACAATGAAAATTATATATATATATATATATATATCCTATACACACACACACATATATATATTATTTGCAAGTATATGAGGTTATGCTGAGAATTTTCTGGCTTTTTTATAAAATAATTTCTTTACACATAAATCTCTGTGCAAGGGAGGGTTTTTAAATTTTTTATTGGAAATAAAATATATATTAAAAAAAAATATTTTATTTTTATGTGTGGGGCAGCCATGGCTGTGCACAAACCACACCCTAGTGGAGGGCTGGCCCTCGGTATAAAGACTTCCCACGTACCAAGGTGGAGGGATGCTACATAGGTGCTGACCTCCACAGGGGAGGTCAAGACTTTTTGGCCGGCCCTCCCTTATGGGGAGCCCACGGCCAAAACATATTTATTTTTTAAAAATTTAAATTTTTATTTAATTTAATTTAATATAATATATATAATAGATATATAGTATATATAATATTCATTTATTATATATAATATATATATATATATATATTATATATTTATATTTAAGTATATTGATTTTAAGAGGGTTATTTTATTTAATAATGTAAATATTGATTTTGTAAGAGAGTGATGTTTTTAGAAAATGGATTTTGATCCTTTTTTTAATTAAGGAAGTTGGAAAATGTGCATATGGTAAAATAGATAATATTTAAATGTGAGAAATGAATTTTAAATTTGTATAGATACAGTGTTCTTATTTTAATGAATATTGAATTAATATAGATCTGTATATGTCCAAATATTTATTTTATAATGATTTTACTGTAACACAATCAATTTTAATCATTATGTGTAGTGAAGAGATCAACTCTATCTAATCACGTTATGCAACATCTTTTAATACCTGAATGTTGTCATCTAGCTAGAGTTGAATTATGTATCGACCTTGCTTAGAGCAATTTTATGATTATTGTGTTATTATTTAAAAGCAATTAGGGAATTAAATGTTTGGTTAAATTTCATCCTTTGTCTGAAAGATACATAATGCAATTAGTTTTATTGTGGAAATAATCTACTGAAGGAAGTGGATTTAGGAAATCCAAATATGGATTTAAATTCCTATTTGATTTCCCTTCTTGGATTGGCACTTCTTCTATTTTTCACTTTGGGGAAAATGATTTGAAGGGTTGTGAAGTCTTCCAGAAGGGGTTTAACTTTTGGGGTTGTATTATGTTAGTCAGTCATTGTATTGCCTTGGGTAGTGTGTATATTTGTATGTTGTTGCATTACCCAGTTTTCATGACCGAGGATGTTTTGTGCCTCCCTTGAATTAAGAGTGGTTTATGTGGTTTGTTGCCTCCAGTGTTTCGAGAGGGTTTTGACCTTTGTTGCCTCTAGTGTTTCGAGAGGGTTTTGAGTTTTCTTTCCTCCAGTGTTTGGAGTGATTTTTAATTTTGTGTTCCTCCTAGAGTTGGAGTGGTTTTATCTTGTTGTATGCCCTTTGACACCCTATGTGATTGGTTTTGTGTCGGTTTGTTGTCAAGTAGAAGAGTGGCCTCTATTAGGGGCTAGAGCCCAAGGAGGTAAATTGGGAAACCTTCAGAAGTGGTTTAATCAAGTGTAACTAAAACAATATAATTAGAAGTATAGATGCAAGGATGCAAGGGCTTGTATAGACCTGGGATGAGATGGGAAGGCCTAGAATGGCAAGGTCATCTATCTTGTCGTTATGAGAGGTATTACATTCCGCATGAGTGAGCATGGGTTTCGGGATTCGGTAGAGGTCACCAGGACAACTCAGAGTGGGGGCCAGAGCCTAGGAAGATTCCCAGAGGATATCCCATGATGAGCTATGTGATGACACTCGTTCTACGACAACAGTTGGTATTTGGTTTTATGTATTTGGTCTTCTCATCATACTCAATCTGTTTTATTTCTGGAAGCAATGAGACCAATGTCAGTGATGTTGGAGTTGTGCTTGTGTTATCCTTATGGTTGTATGGTTCATGTGATTGGTTGTGTCAGTGTGAGTTAGCCTGTGTCTAGGGGTGGATGGTCTTGTATAGGAATTCCTTGTTACTATCTCCTAGCATGAGGGGTGAGCCTTTGGGTATCACATGGTTGGATGGAATGTGCACCTCAATCCATTGGGTTTTCTTCTTGTTCGTGTGGATGAGATTTCTAGTTGGAGAGCTCGTGGGATCCAATTTCTTTTGATGTGTTATTCATTTCAGTTGTTATTGTATTTTATTCCCCTCTTATGTTATCAAGGTGCAAGATGTAATTTGTAACTATGTTTATTGGTTTTACCTCATTTGTTGAATGAGAGTTGTAACCTTATTGTAAATAATTGTTATTGGAATATGTGGTATCTCTTATCCTTTGATGTAATTTTTCATGTATGGAATGTATGAGTTCTTAATTCTTTAAGTAATTAAATGTTATGTTGCAATTCATGTTTCTTGTTTGGGTTTTAAAGTAATATCAGTCTCGTAACCTTAGAGGTTGTTGGCAATGGATAGTGTTCTTGCATGTTAATTATTCTTAAACAAATAAAAAATTAGTACATTTGCGTAGTTAATTTGGGTGTGGCTTACATGACTGGTGTCTATACTTAAAAAATGTTCAAGTATTATTGGAAGTATACTGTGGCATGTGAGACTTTATTTTGGGTTCCACTTAAGTTATTTTTGGTCTCCTTTCATTCCTATCCACTATGGGAATGCTCAAGTGTTGACCTAATTTGATTTTATAAATATAACAGATAGTTGTGAACCTTAGAGAAGGTATTTAAGGTTGAGGTTGATGTAATAAGAGTTGGGTTATTTTGAGTTGCAAAAAAGAATCAAGAGAGAAGAAAGATAGATGCAAGATAGATGCAAGTGATGTGTGTGATGCAAATTTGAGGAGAGCAGCACAAATTTCAAGTATTTGGATTGTTGAAGGTAGTGAGTTGAAGGTGTCCTCAATCTTTCCAACAAGGCTATTAAAGTGTTGGAGCATTTTAGGTAGATTCTTGTTGTATTAAGAAATTTTTCATTATGTAACACTTATCTTCTATCTTCTTGTATTTGTTTTAGTGGAAATTACCCCTGACTATGAGCCCTTTAGACTATGTGTGCTATTTTGGTAGTTATCCCTTTTGTACTAGTTTTTTTATTACTTATATTGTGAGAAAATCCTCATTTTGGTTTTTATCTCATTGGGTTTTCCATGTAAATTTTGTATTCTCTTGGGTATGGTGTTATTTTATTTTTTATTATTATATTTCATGTGTAATCATATAATAGAATAAGGGTTTAATGAATGCATGCAGATCTAATTAATATTGAGGGTTTTGATGTTTTTATTAGATATAACTGATTTACCCCACCTCTCAGTTGACTTGTTCATTAAATACCCTTTTCAATTCTTTTCATAATGATATTGATAATAATTCTTGCTCAATTCTCTTGTTAGGTTTCAAATGATGTAATAACTAGGTATTTATATGTAATTATTCTAATTTCCTAAAAATTAAATCCTTATAACAAAATTTAGTGTGGGAGTAAATGGTAACTCCCCGACACCCCCTAGAATAGTTGTGACCAAAACCACTTCCACAAGAGAGAGAATGGAAAGAGAGCTTGCTTCACAATCCAATATTGAATAATGGTTGAATATTATTGATTGATATGAAAATGGACATGAGATGCCTTGCTTATAAATGCAATGTTAAGAGATAGGATTAGACAAGATCATGACAAGTGTCTTAATCCTATGACATAAGACAACTAACTACCTAGGAATCAAACAATATTTCTAGATAAGGTAAGTTCTATAAAAGCCAACTAAGACTTCTAGAAATAATCTTATATCCTAAGTAAACTTAACATGTGAATATGTCCCCTAATTACCTAGTGAGTGAATTAGCTAGGTACAAGACATTTATTCACACCAACACCCCCCTTAAGTGCAACTTCGGGAGAAGATTATTATGCAAACTATGCAAAGACTATGACTATGGGTCCTAACTACTAGGCCATGCTAGGTACCCATTTACAATGCAAATGAAAATATGCAATCTCTCACAAGAGGAGAAAAGGAGAAAACCTAGTGGTACAAAACTCCTCTCCAAAAGAAAAATAAAAAATAAACATGATGTATGGAGGACTCAATGATACCCCCCAAGAACTACATCCATCATGTATATACAATCATGTACCCCCCCATAAGAGGGAAGGAGAGAGATAAGATATCCCCCCCACAATGTGTGATCTCCTGCAAGTGTGGTTAATGTATGAAGACAAAGAATAATCCAATTCCTACAAACAATGTTTCTCCCCTTAGGAAGAAGATACACCAAGTACAAATGTAGGAATGCTTCCCATTCTGGATAGGAATTGGAAAAAGGAGGAATCCATATGTATGAAGATTTTGTCTCTAAAATGTGTTCATGTGTTGCCAAGTTCTTGGATGATGAAGATGATGCCACAATCCAATTAGGTACATGCCCAATCACAACAAACTATGACAAAAAAAGAACAAGTGGAAAGTAATCTTGAACAAGACCCAAATATATAGATGAAGTTACAATAGTGGATCCATGACTATCATCAAATAAGAGAGATAGACCCTCAAATTGGTCTTTCAAATCTATAATGTGAGACTCCACAAACAAAGAAGCAATGTCTGTCAAATACAAATCCCAATCAGGAAGACTCTCAAATACTTACAATGAATCACTAGTAGTACTCAATGACTCATCAATAGAAGATGAAGAATTAGGAGCCTCTGAAGCATCTACAATCTCCTCCAAAGGATCACAAGAATGGGTTATCAAATCTGAAGAATGAAGAAGCACATGTGAGTTGGAAAGAGGATCTTTAAGAGATGAAGAAGAATCATGGTCTTCATACACCTCTCTAATGTGAGTCCAAAGAGCATGAGGACATTCAAAGTGAATAAGTGTCTCAAAAATTTCATCATTTACATTTTCAAAAATAACTATAAAGACACCAGTTTTGAAGCCTTTCCATTTATGCAATACTCATCAGTTGTGTTAGGACAAGGAACTTTATGAAACAAATAGGAAAATGGATTCCTCTCACCAAGATGAGTGAGGATTAAATTACTCCATTTCCTATAGTTCCCTTTCTCCAAAGTAATTAAGTAGCCCATTTACAAAGATATGACCTCCAAAAGCCAAAAATGGAGATTTGTTTTCAACCTAGAAAATATGGCACAAAACTACAAAATCCCTGCAAAATATCTACACCACTGAAAAGTTGACACTTCCAGCTTTTCGACGATATCTCGTTTCTAAAAAATAGCCTATGTACATGCAAAAGTTATAAAAAGATGAAAAAAAGGACTATAAAAGGCACTATGGGGGGAAAAATGAGGACTTGAGAAGGATAAATCAGTGCAAAATTTGGGCTCTAGGGGCTTAATTTTCAGTCATCCATGTGACCATAGTGGCAATAATTGCAAAAAAACAATGCCCTCTACACAAAAAATCATCGGCCTATTGAACAAGGTCAGTTTTTACAATACTAAAATTTAATATAAAGCAAGGTTCAATATTTCATATCACCAAATGAGAGGACAATAGAAAGAATCAGATGACCAATACAATTTTTAATTTTGATGTGATGAATGATGTGTAGCCAAATCTATTGTGGCAAGTACCTTTTCCGATCTCATGACCAGGCCGATGAGATAGTCAACACACTATCGGGTGGGGAAAGAACCCTTTCCAATGGAGAAATGAATGCCAACCGATGTAATAGGTATTGTCAGCCTACAGATGTGATGGGTAGCCATGCCTTTGTACCACCAAATGGTAGAGTAACCTCCAATGTGACGCTGGAAAGTATGTCGATGGGATTGTTGGTCAGATGTAGTCGATGAAAGGAGGAAAATGATCAAAATACTAGCCTCCAATGACAACTAACATACCACAGAGAAACGCTAACAAAATTTTTGCAAATCAACAATAAATAAATCCTCAGACTGTCTAACCCAGCCAGAAAATATGTCGAAGAAATTACACCGATGGATGAACACCAATTGCCTTGATTTGACCGTGGATATTGCAGTCGGTACCTATGATGACAATGACAACCGAGGATGAGGTGTGGATCATCATGGAAAAATAGGCCCTTAAGTGGCAAAAATTTAGAAAAATTAGAGTTAGGCAACTTGACGTAAAAATTTGAATAAGTTATCTATATTATTTCAAAAATATGTAAGAATAGAATTTTTAGAAAATTGAATGTAGTTTATAAACTACTAGGTTTGTTTAAAAATAAATAAATCTATTTGGTGAAAATTTGAAATTTCAATGTAGGTACTTAAATTCAGGAAAAAATAAGTAGGTGTTTCTAACCCTAACCACAATAAAATGATCATATTTTTTTATAAGATTTTACATATAAGTAGAGGACTCATTTCCCAATGTGATGCATATTTTTTTGTAATTTTTTCAAGTAAATAATTAATTATGATTTTTTTATTACAAATTTTAAAAATATAAAAACTCTACATCGACCTTAACTTGGTCAAAATTCATGAAATTCATTTTTTGTTTTTAATCCAATCTTATGTGAAAGCATAGAATGTGACACATGTTTTGGATTCAAAAAATGTGATGCGTTTGAAAGCTATAGATGTTTTCAATTAGCCTATCAATCAGAACTTTAGTTGCAATAGAAAATCAATAATAATTACTTATTAAATTCAAAGGAAAGCATAATTTATATTGGGAAAGTTGAGAATCTCCTTTAAAAACCTTTTCATTTCATCAATTTTGGGTAAAAAAAAGTTGTCAACCACATACCCATCATATTGCCACTTTTGGCCCATCGTGATGCTGCACATACCCATGATCTAACCCACACATGACGTGCTAGTGCAATACAATACGCAAGGAATATGCTGACAGAGGTATTAAATTGTATGCAAAATTTTAAAAAAAAATCCCAACAAAATATTTCCCAATATAATATGCCCGATGAAAAAAATCAAAATAATTTTCCTGAAATACAATATAATTTTGCCCCAAAATTATCAATAGAATACTACAAAAAATATTTTTAGAAAAATATTTTTTTGTGAAAATGAGAAAATCATACTGCTTGGGATGTTGTCCTGGCAAAAAAAAAATTTCCTCAAAAAAAAATTTACACAAAATGGATGACTTTATAGTCAAAATTCGTCTACGGAACCTTCTTATCTCAACCACAAGGTTATTGAAACCCCAATCTGTACTGAGAAAAAATATTCAAGACAACACAATATCCTTAGATCTGGGAAGGAATCTATAACACCTGGAGTGCTCTGATACCATTTGGGAGTAAATGGTGACTCCCCAACACCCCCTAGAATAGTTGCGACCAAAACCACTTCCACAAGAGAGAATGGCAAGAGATCTTGCATCACAATGCAAGATTGAATAATGGTTGAATATGATTGAATGATATGCAAATGGACATGAGATGCCTTACCTATAAATGAAAGGTTAAGAGATAGGATTAGACAAGATCATGAGAATTGTCTTAATCCTATGACATAAGACAACTAACTACCTAGGAATCAAGCAATATAGCTAGATAATATAAGTTCTATAAAATCCAACTATGACTTCTAGAAAGAATCTTATATCCTAAGTAAACTTAACATGTGAATATGTCCCCTAATTACCTAGTGAGTGAATTAGCTAGGTACAATACATTTATTCACACCAATATTTAGATATTTGAATTTCAAATAATAAAATTCCAACACTAACGTATTTGAATTTGGAGCCAAAATAGAGGAAAAAGGCTCTAGGTGCCAGTGTCCTAAACCTATTTTTTGGAAATTAAGTAGTAAGAATAAAAGTATTAGATGAAGGGATTTGTTTTGTGCTTGACAAGAGTTGGTAATTGTTTAAAATGTTTTGTGGAATGCATATTTTAGGAAATTAAGTATTGAATTAGTTGCAATAACTTAAGGGGGAGAAAAATATATTATAGAATTATCAAGGGTGACAATTTACAACTCTACACCTCCATTTTTATGCTATTCTACACATTGATTGTTCTAACCATGACTAAGTTTGATTACTAACAATGAATCTAGGTTCATTGAGTAGAGCCACCATTTCATAAAATTGAAAGATGAAATTTTCTTGATAAAAGTATACTAATACAACAAAAAGAAATAATTGCAAAGACATGAAAAATTATGATTATACAATTATTTTAGGTGTTTCATAAATATTCTCTAAAAATGGTGTGATTATATTGGGTCCCAAAATTATTACTCCACTTCCTAGAAAAAATATCACTTTCAAGGACAAGGTTTTCATAATGGAAATGAGATCTACTCATCCATATATTATGGAGGTTTAAAGAAAAAATTTAGGAGTGGATTTTATCTCCAAATTTTTGAGTGCATCATATACTTAGGAGCATGCTTCTATGGGTAGACCTAAAGGGTTATTTGAATAAAACAATATAAAAATTTGGTTTGTAAAACCAAACCAAAATGTATATATAACCTTTAAACTATCACTAGACCAAGAAATACTACCTCTATCAAACCCCTATATAGTTTATATGACTATGCAAGCATGACCCACTTGAAACAAATTCATTCAATATTATAGTAAGGTTGTCTTCCTAGTTTTTTCTAAAAATGATAGTTGCATAGGAAAAATGACTTTATTCTTGTTTTATTAAATATTTTTTTTAATTTTTCTTAAATATGTGATTGGCTAAGATGATTCTAGACCAATGCCTATCTCTAGGAAAAAATTTCTAATTATGAAATTGAATAATAGGTTGGTGGAATAAACATAATAACTATGCACTCATAAGCTTGAATAGTGACATAAATGTACAAAATATACTTAATCATCAATAAAAATACTACTTAAATATATTTGAAAGGTGTAAAAGGCCACTACAAGGCTTGCAATATTTAAAATTGTCTTACATATACAAATTTTAAATTATAAGCATACCAAAAATTATGGTAAGATAAACTATACTTGAGCAAAGATCCTTGAAGATCAATAGGTGTCCATGGAGACATTCATGTACATGTCACATTAAAAATTTATATATCCTTGAAGAACACAAAATCCTACTTAAAACAATTTATACTAACAAATATTGTTCCTTAGAAAGATCTAGTAGCCACACAAGCATATATAAAGTAGTAGAAGATCCAAACTCCCTTTAAAAAAAATAAAAAAATATTATCAACTATAAGGCATCAAACCCTAACCCGGTCAACAATAGCACAAAAAAAATTCAAAGATAGTGATGCATGCAATAAACATCTTAGATTAAAATATAGTTAAAGTGATATGGGAAGCTAGAAGAACTCCTCAACATTAAGGTCAGTGTAGGATCATGGGGGTCCAAACTAGACCCTTAAGTGGCAATAAAAATTCAGAAAAATAGAGCTAGGAAACTTGACATAACAATTGGAATAAGTTATATATTAACATAATTTGAAAAATATGTAAGAAAAAAATTTGTAGAAAATTGAATGTAATTTCTAAGATACTATTTATTTTTTAGAAAAAAGTAAATCTATTTTGTGAAAATTTGAAATTTAAATATAGTAGTACTAATATTTTAGTAAAATATAAAAGGAAAGTGTATGTCTTGATGGAGCCCCTAAAATTATTTGTGTTCCATCTCAAAAAAATTGTAGAATTTGGTTATTTCCTTACCTTTAGGCTTAGGGTTTCATAGACTATCCATGCTTTAGGGTTTGTGTTGTTAGAACCCTTTCCAAGCTACCCTTGAGCCTGACATTTATGGCCATCGTTATATTTTGTCAATGACCTTTTGTCATAGGTACCCAGTTAGTTAATTTATGACTCATGTCATCGAATCCATTCTATCACCAACCCCAGAATCCTAACGATCCAAATCATTTCCCATCACAGTAAAAGTTTTTCCTTATATTGATCAAGGTTGATGTTCTTCAAATTATTTATCTAGGTTTGGGCTTAGGTTTTAATATTATACATGGTCGCCTAAGGTTTTAACCTTAATTATTATGTCCCAATTTTCCTTAAGAATAGTAGTGGCCCTCTTTTATAAACTAACTTTTGGCATGTGTAGATTTATGGTTTTATGATGATCATTTGATCATTGCAAGTAGACCATAGTCATTCCACATGCCCCTGCTCTATTTTTATTTTTAATTTTAAATTCCAATGGGTTGGTGAGAAAACACCACATGTCTTCTTCATTGGGGGGCCAACACTTTTTAAGGGAGGGCGGGTGATGAATTGGTATGATCAACGGAAGTTGTTTAATGAAATGGCTTCATTAGGACCAATCCTTGCTACCCCATCTAATTTTATTTTATCTTAAAATAAAGTCATGAGCTAGTGGACTATGGACATTTTTCTTGTCATTGAAGGGCCCACTTGGTTTTAAATGCAGCAAATATTTTATCAAACAAGGATTGATGGTTAATATTGGGTGATGTGGGTCAATTTTGACAACTCCCCGCCATCTTATATGGGACCTACTCATGCCTTTTATTTCTCAGTAGGTAAGAAAGTGACCACAACATGGAGTAATCCAATAAGCTGAAGGGACATTAGTAAAGGAGAAATATTAATAAAATTTCCCAAGAAAGTAGGAAGGCTAGAGGCTACAAAATAAGAATTGATTTATGTTGCATATGTTTGAGATATGATTGTTATTTTTGATCTCAATCATCATTTTTGTTAGATATTTGTATGAGCGAACATGTGGTTTGCATTAAGGGCAAGTAGAGGTTAGTGGATTAAAATTAAATCCTGATTGCTCCTCGTTGTCTTGTTGATCTAAGGTACAAGTGGGTTAATTCTCATGGGTGAGCGGGAGATATGGACATGATAGGGTTTTGTTAATGCTAAATGGATGACTAAGTGTGCAGATAGAGTGGATGCATATCCACATGGGATTTTGTTATTAGAAAAAGGAAATAGGTGCATTCAGTTGGCTTTATTATAATTAATTACCTTGATTTTAATTATTTTTTGATCCATCTCGATGTATGATCAATGGTTAAGATTCATAATGAAGCGACTGATTTTCAGCTCACTCATGCGAGAATACCTTGAGCATTAATGGTCGACATGCTCAAAATTACTTGATATAGTGAGAGTTGGAAACCATATTTTTCTTCAAAATTGCAATAGGATGAAGATGACATGAAGAAATTTGGTGTGAAGTTGCAAAGGTAGTTGCAAAAGGATTGAGGATAGTTTCTCTCAGGTAAGTTGGTATAAGTATTTTTCATGTGTCGATTACGTATTTGTTGGCTAGTCTTAGGAAATTGTTGTGGGCTTTGTAGGTTCTAGTTACCTAGGGTTTGTAGGGGTTGATTATTTGAAGAAATCACATCAGTTGATAGGTTTTATACACAGTTGTGAATTTTCTTTATCCTACAAATTTGTAAAGTTTCTTTGTGTTTTGGAATTCATAAATTCTTGTTGTGTTCTTCTATAAGAATGGGTAAGCCAAGTGAGTTTTTTGAACCAGTTAGAAGGTCTAGGAGACTTAGCATGCTTGAGTCCTAGGATGATGCACATCATACTGAACTTCGAAAAATAATAGATCTTGAAACACCAAAGGTCTAGAGAAGTTCCAAAAATAAAACTAAAAAGGGTGGTGTTAGGAGCAATTACCACCTAAGCATTAGGGTTATTGGTCGTGACTAGGGAGAGTCTAGTGGGAAATTGGCTAAGTCTTGTGGGAAGAAGAAGAATAAGTACCACAAAGCTTATGATTCTTATGTGTGAATGCACAACTCTCCCATGGAGGATTCGAGTGGTCCTTTGAGCAATGAAGGAAATAATAACCAAGAGTACAACCATTACCTTCTTAATCTAGTCAGATGAGAGGATTTTGATGATGGAGGGTTAGTGGCTTCTCTGTTTTAGCAAGAACATGGATTAGGAATGCATACTCTGATTCAGAGGAATTAGAGTAGCACCTCAGTTCTATTTTTGTTTTTGATGACACCTCCACCATAGCGGTGGATCTATATCTTTTGGTGAGTGTATATTTTTTATCTTTGATGATGACTTGGAAACTTTCTTGGCTGGTGTGAAGGAGAGGTGTTGGGAACTATTGATTTGATGGTAAATATTCCTCTTTCAGTTACTATATAAGCTCTTTCCTTAGGTGTTGATGGAGATTATTCCTTGATTGACATGGATGAGGGATTTTGGAGCTACTGCGACAAGGAATGATGAATTTTTGAAGGCTAGCTAGTTTTCTTTAATGAATGATATGGAATTTTGTCTTTTGCTTTCCCCCCTTTTTATAATGAGTAAATGTAACCATCTAGGGAATCTTTGAAACTAAAATGAACTTAATTGTCAAATGTAAATGTGACTAAAATGATATTTTGGTCCAAAGCTTATTGCTCTCGTATTCTATAAATGGGAATTTATGGTCAGTTTTAAAAAGAGAGGAGGTTGTTCTAGAATTGATCACATAAAGGATTGTAAATAATATAATGAAAATTTTAATGTTAAGTCTTAGGTTTTAGTTTGCTAATATGCACATGTAGTCCTGATAGTAATACTTACAATATAGAATATAATCATGTAATTTTTGTACCATTTTCTCTACTATGTACGAGTTTTATAAACTATAGTAATATAATCAATGGTTATCTTACTTGTTTAAATAATCAATGATTATCTTACTAACTAAAATAGTTGATGTAAATTCTTGAATGGAGCTATAGGTTTACATTAAATCATGTAGTAGGATGTTAGTAATAAGTGATGGTTGAGATATAATGTTGAAGTACTCTAATGCAGTATCCTCAAGGCTTTAAATAATGCCATGTGTGAAATTGCTATCAAATCATGTAAATGTTACAATTGACTCCACTCCAAGGATGAGGCACTAATCTAAGTGAGGTGATCATATTATATTTCATTGATTAATTCAACAAAAAACCATCTATTAAATCACATTCTCTGAAAAGGGTTACAATTATGTTATGTTTTACCATTCTCAGGCTTCAAATATGGATTGTTCTTAAGAAGCAACCAACTCCTTTGATACATTATGTTTGTTGAGCCACTATATGATAATTATTTGTGTGTTCTAATTTTTATGATAAAATGACATATGAATATCATGTAAACATTAATAGGATAACCATCTTGGGTTTCATAGAGCCTAAAGAGTAGAGATCTAGCCTAGCAAGCTAGTACCTATTTGTTAGCCAATCCTTAACTTTGCTTATCATTGGATTCTATAAAATTCATAGGTAAGTGGTGAGATTATGTTTGGTTCTAAAAAAATAACCAACAGATTGGTGACTTTACTGGGGAAAATACTCATGAAGTATGTGTTTATAGATCATAATTGTTCTAGAGTCAAATGCTTTGATAGTACAAGTCCATGTTTGGTCTTGCTTTGATATCAATGAAGAGTATTGCAAGAATCTACTATTTCTCCCTTGAAATTTGCAAATTCTATCAATATGTACCATAATTCCATGGATGTTTTCATAATTTCTCACTAAATGTGAGTGGTGTCTTTGAGATTTTTGCACTAGTGTGTATTATTTAAGAAAATATAGTAAAATAGAATGAAAATTTGTTGAGAAAAAATAAGGTAGAATTGATCTCAAATGATGGTCCTCATGGGAAACTAGAGAGATAATTTCAAAGGACTCTATTATTACCTTGAGAGAGTTAAAGGATTTACTGAATCTAAACATCTGGTTCAGATTGTGAGTATTTAAACATGGAAAGGGTTCATGTGAGATTCATATCTTGGAGAAGATTAAATTAAAACGATCCTATCAAAGAAACTTCATATTGTTGAAGTTTATTCCTCTATAAAGGAGGTGGTGACTCTATGCAAAAGAACTTGATGAAATGGTGATGATAGCTTCAGATCTACAAAGTTTTCTACTCAAAAACATAATTCAAAGCAATTGCAACATATCCAGATATTTCTCCTATTTTTATTTCCAAGAAGCATAAATTTGTGAAAACCATGTTGAGTGATTTTTAAAATAAAAATTTGGTTCCCTATTAAGTGAATTGAGCACTAATAAAGGGAATGGTAATGGTAATTTTACTTACTTCTAAGATGCAACTTGAAGTTCTTGTATTATGATGAAGAATTATGTTTATCTTTAAAACTTTCCTATTAGAAGACCCAAGGCATAGATGTACTTGAGTCATGTACTCTAAACTCATGATTAAATCAAAGAATATGGTAGTGAATGATCAACTGTGAAATTCATACTTGAGGTTTGTAAAGGGATACAAGAAAATGTATCATTCCCTTGTATCTCCAAGTGAAATGTTAAATACAAAAATGCAGGGCATGCAACCTCCATCATACTATCAAAGAAATTTATCTATTTGGAGGTATAGACCATTAAACCTTGATGGTATTCAAGGTTTCTTAAATTTTATTCCTAATGATGTTAGGGAATATTTGCCAAAGTCTATAGGGAAAAGTTTTGAATCAGCTTATAGACATTTGTATACTTTTATGGAATTGATGGGAGACTATGAGATAAGTCCTGAATATGTTTTTATGAAGCTATTTGCTCAATCTCTAAAGGAAGATTCTAGATATTGGTTTTCATGTTTTCAAGTATT